>JAQFYE010002611.1:0-17527 GCA_034694305.1 Protaphorura glebata
GCTAGCGTTAATGTGACGTCAGTGATTATCGTTTTTAATAAATGGTGATAATTCTCTCTGTATAAGAAGGAACGACGTACGCTTCGCTTCGCTCGCCCTTCTGTGGCGCAACCGTGACGGGACGACATACATCCTAGTAAGAAATTAATTCACTTCTCCAAAGAAAGCATTAAAAGCCAATGGTCCGGTTAGGAATTACATATTTAAAACAATAATTAAATAAAATTCTAAAGATCCGGCAAAGAAACGTGCGTTTAGAAAAGTTCGTCTGTCAGGCTAATTTTGAATAAATAATTGTGCGCAGATAAAAATAATGTATTTACGAATCCGCTTGGTTTCTTTCAATTTGGTTTGATTTCGTAAAATTTTGACTCTAAACGTGAAGGAACATTTTCAAATTTCAAGACCAAAAATTATTCACAATATTACATGTCAGGTAAATTTAACATAACTTCTCAGTATTGTACAAAACATCTAACAATCACGCACATCCTCCATGTTATATAAATGTAAATTAAATGAAAGTTTAACTTAAAAAGCAATTTGAACAAATTATGGAAATTGCAGATTAGGAGTTAAAGCAATTAAACTAACAGTTAGCCTAATGTGAGAACTTGTTAACTAACCAATATCACGCATTCAACTAGCTCGCCTTCACACGAAGGAAATCTCTTGAAATTCAAAATAAGACTGCCCTAAATCTGCAAAACACTGGTTTTTACAGGGAAAATTACAAAAGTTCATTCTCCATTTGCATTCCAATGCAATATTGGTGGTCTTATTCTCTAATTATTTTCTATTTCTGTCCACTAATTACGTACAGCAATTTGTGTTTAATAATCATGAGACAAAAAACTTCCACTGTAAACTGTAATGGCCGGAGGGCAATTGAGTGTCAGAAACAACTACTAATATACTGACGCCACTGTTTAGGTCACAAGGAACGGTTGTCGCATGTAAAAATTTCTACTGAACGCCCGGACAAGAACTACTGAAATTTTTCGCATTTGTGATTTGTTTTAAATATTTCTGTTAAACCGTAAGAAATTTTGAATGGAAAATATCTGCATGTTCGTCTTTCAGGACACTTGAAATAACAAACCGTGAAGATTGACCTCAGCTGATTTTTTTATTGGAATGCAGTCCCTTGTTACGCTTGGGAAATTCCGGTCTAGTTCATTAAAAACGGGGCATGGGTATGTCTGATGAGGATTATTTAAATTAATTATCCGTCCCGATTATACAAGCAAAAAATTGCCGTTGCCGTTGCTTGTTACATTGCATTTGCGATCGTACGTAATTGTAATTAAGCCTAAGGCCAAGTACAAACAGCAAAAGCAAAGCAATTAGGAAATCCCACACCACTCAATACCCGTGTACATACAACGTGCAAATGAGCCGAAACCACCGTCATTTAATTTGCTTTAAAATTGGTCTGGCCTGGCTTGGCAAGTGAGTCGTTAATTGTAATTGAGGGTTCAACTCAGTTTTCTGAAGCCCTCGAGGGGAAATGATTTAATAACAGAGCGTTTGAAGTGTTCACAATTTTTCGTTTGTTTGTTTGTAGGGCTTTTCCAAAGAGGCGTGGTTCTCAGGCTCGGGCCAAGCCACGGAATCCTCATTATTTGCCAACATTTAATGCAATTAGCTCACCAATTGTTCTTTTTAACAGTACCGACATGGTATGCTTGATAGAACGGGTGTGTCCACTCTTAGTTCTACCGTACTGGTACATGTTGGTCTCAACTAAAATAGTGGACAAAAATATCTGGCGAGATTCGTGGTTGTCGGAGGAAATCAAAATCGCCGGAATCCAACATGTTTTGTAATTTTTAACTGAAAAACAAATGAATTTTAAATAATAATGTGGCCAAATGAATGATGGGTTGGTGTATTTATCATTCTTTTTTAGTTTGCATGAATTCTAAACCAGAAATCTGAGAGAAATCTCTTTTTGACTGTCACGCCAATTTTACTAAAAAATATGTTTGGTAGAACCACAATAATTATGTAGTTAGTTGATGGTGTGTGCATAATCGAGTAGGATAAAATAATACTCATACTTCAATTGTTACAAAAATAATTAATGTGGGATTTAAATGTTTAATTAAACGTATGGATGGAACCAAATACCGCAAGAGTGACTGATTATCACGAATTTCGTATAGGCAGGGTAAAGCTCTTAAATTACAATCTGGACATTCCTGAAAATGTAAAAACCGGTGGAAAATCTTCCGACAATTTTTATGAATTACGAGACTAGCTAAAATTCCCAATCAATGTAAACGATACAATTTTGGAAACCATAAAATTATACATACATATAACATTTACAATAATTGTAAATGTTATATGTATGTGCCAAATTACAATTATTGTAATTTGGCACAGAATAATTTAATTTTTTAGTTCAGCGATACTAACGAATTTGTTCTGAGAAATTATAATACTCAAATGTAACGTTGAATGCACGATTTAGGTGGTGCTACAATAGCCCATTTTGGATTTGGGAGAATAAATTGTGAATATATTACTGTTAATTTGACCTATAATAATTTCTGCTAATTCACGAAAGGTTTGATTAGTGTTTTTGATTTGCAAGGAGGAAAAGAATCGGTTACGGAAATACGAAAGATCAGAGGTATATACGATCGGCTAACAAATATGCTTAGCAAAATCCACCAATCTGCCACTAATGTAATAAAAATTACTCTTTCACTTTAGAGTAATTACTAATGGAAGGGGACAACAATGAGTTTCATGAATGGTGAAAAATTTGATTAGGTGAACAAATAGGATTTGGATGAAGTCAGCAAATTTCACCGAGTCCATTAATATTGAGCCAAACGTTAACGTTTGTCCGTTCATCCGCGCTCTGATTAATCCACTTGAATTACTCTAGTCGTTCTGACTTAATTAAGTCAGGAACAATTCTAACCCACTCCAATCACTCCTTGACTCGTGTTTAATTTCATGATGGACGATAATTTAAATCGTGAATGTTCCGTTGTTCCCTGCCTTCAGATTAAGAAAGTCTAATTAATTATTAGCATCTTCAAGATGGCTATTTAAAAATTACGTTACAGCCATGAACCGTTATGAACATGAATATTGTCACGTTTTAAATACTGGTATTCAAAACTTGACAATTACGTTAGCTTCCACTGTCCCATTTTTAATAATTAGAACATTTAGTAACCAAATTGTACTTCTTAGAACAATTACCGGACCACCACACGTTAACTAACCCCATTGTCTCTGAAAAACTGAATGAACCTACCCCAAGACCACCTGAGCTTTGTGACCGCATGGCTGAAATGAATGCACAATACCTCATCCGATTCTACATCAGGGTTCTTCCTTATCATATCTGGTCATCTATGTGTTTGGAACAAGGTCTCGTGTAACACAATTATCTCAAAATAATATTTAGACAATTGAACCTCACTATTTCAAGAGGAACTAATTTATGCGTTCCGGTCAGGTCAACAGATATGGAGAAATCGTCTAAAAACTGAAACTTGGATAGCACTTTACCGAATTTTGACAATTTCATTTCCAGCGCGTTGGTTATAGGTCAGAGGCGATTTAAAAACAACTCAAGAACAATAATAAAAATAATAATAAAAACGAATAATAATTCGTCCATTTTAATTTCAGTGTGACCTCAAGTGGTAAACAAAAGTCGCGAAATATCAGTACTACGAAATGTTGGAAATTTTGCGAAGTCATAGAGGATTTGGGAAATTAAAGCAACATCAAATCAAAGTCAAAGAATTGGTCCAAAATCGGTAAACGTTATAACCATAAATGGAATACAACTAAATACATTTTATTATATTTTACACTTAATTCATAAATGCTAAACGCGATCAGCATCTGTAGAAATTACAATCTTCAAAAGAATTATTATTATGAGGTATAAATTCCTAATGAAATTATCCAATTCAGCTATAAACAATTTTCATAGTTTGTATTTTCTTATTACATATCAAACCCAAATAATCGCTTGAGACCAGTCCATCGCACCATGGTGGTGACTTCTGAACGTGACTTGTCCATATTACATTTCATTTAATACAGTTAAGGTTTGATTATTATTTTAATGAAAATTATTCGAAATTGTAATCAATATTTTATACATTTCTTTTCTGTATGTTGATTTGGCACGAAACCTAAGACATTCTTGAGAACTCCCACCTTGGAGGTCACAATTAGAATTCACTAATAGTAAATAGATATAGAATCTTTCTAAAACAAATAATGTTTTTATTTTTTATTAAATTGACTGGTCTTTGAAATGAAATTGACAATTGACATATTCACGCATGTTTGTTTATCTCGTGCCAAAATCGAATGAACCACTTGAGAACCCCCACCTTGGAAGCGACAACGCAGCTACAAAGGAAAGGAAAGGGTTGATTTTTACATTGTATTGCATGGTGGGCCAAAAAGGTAGAGAGGAAGTCAGATTGATTTTTTACGGAGCAGTCACACCAACTTTTCCTATTATTTCTATCAAACGAACCTAACCGACCGTGCGTAAGAAGACAATCCGTTTGGGTTAAAGGAAGTGGTTAAAGTGTGACATCACGGATCATTTCAACGCGGCAGGCAACCCAGGATCTCATGTCTCTCATTTCATTCCAACGATCCAACCGTAAATTTACACCCTTCCGAATAAAAATACGAAAACAATGTAAAATCCACTCGTTGAGTTGGCTTGAGCATGTTTTGACTTTATTCAATGTAAAGACAATAATGGTTTTTGTCGACCCAGTTTTTACAAGAAAAGTGGGAGCCTCATTACAATATTAGTGTAAACTAGCGTCTGAGCTTTGACAGCTACTATGTACGCAAATTGCTTCTATTTTTGGGGCTACGTTTTTCTGGAATTCACAACGGTCAGGATTTAGGATGACTTAAGTCTAAATTGAGATAATAATTATATTACATCAAAATAATACTTATTTGAACGACACCGGTGCAAATCTACTTAATATACGTTTTCTGAGTTATAACGTGGCCAGCACAAACAGCTAAATGCAGAAATAAATCAGCCCAAATTTTGGATAATTTGTGTCTGAAAAATTACGTTTAATTCTCAGTTTTATTCATGGAACTTAATTTTAACTCATTACTGGCCATTCTTAACTACGAACGACTCGCCCGAAATCTAGAAATACAGGTTGTATTTAGAAACGCATAAATTCAACACAAAAAATTAACAGCCCAAAATAATTCAGCCTAAATGCAGATACTGGAGTTTTCGTACAGACTTACATGGGAAAGTGTGAAAATATTTTGTAAATAGTGAGAACGTGCTTAGTAAGAAAACGATAAGACTATGAATTATTAGTTCGTGCTCTTTTCTCTATCTTTCCCAATATTTATTGTGTTCAATTTTCCATTATGAATTCTGAAGAATATCATATCAGAATATCATGCATCTAGTCTTTACAGCTGTTAGTCAAATATCCTGGAGAATATTTCGGACTGCCTGTAACCTGTAGAGCCTGAAAGTTAACAAATTATCCTCAACTTTCAATTTAGTAAAATTTTAATTAATTCGTGATATTAATTAGTGTATTTACTGAATATTGTTCAATTCTATTAGCTAGAACCTAAGGATGTAATGCAAGCATTAAAACCCATCTCCTTGCTTTCAGACAGTTAGTAGTTAATCTGTTATTGTGAAAAGTAAACTTTACAAAATATAATTATTAAAATATGGCTGCTGACTCAAACGAAGATTTCCATACAATAATGGTGACGTCTATTTGGAGGAAATAGTCAGCAAGCAACAGCTTAACTGGAAGTGTAATTGTCTTGTTTATCTCAATTTGAAAGTATAAATTTGGGAGAGTAAAATTGCCGATTTTATTGAATCAATGAGCGTTCCAATATGTAAACGCCAAATATGGTTCTTATTTAGCTTCCCTTAGCCTACACACTATTTTTTAGATTCACTTTCTTAACCAAATGGAAGTCCTAAGCCATTCTCTACAAAAATACTATTGGCTAATAACAATTAATAGGGTAAAATTGGTGTAAAAATAAAGAGATGTCGGACCTGAATTAGCTTGATACTTAACTTAATTTTAATTTGACATAATTTTGGATATATCAATCACGTTCCTGGACGGAGCGTGGAAGATTCTTATAAGCAAAACTTGTCTCCATCCACAGACTGGGATCAATTTCTTAGACAGTGAACTGTGAAGGCTACTCCACTCGCATTCTTCGGTAAACATTTTGAAGTGGGAACCAGAGAGACGACAGAAGTATGCGATTCCTAATTGAGAAAATGTGTACAGGCTTAATGGAGCTCAAAGGCACGGGACTCAACCAAACGTAAGTTATCTAATCAGGAAATCCCACTTAGCACACTTCCATGGCAAACGCAATGCGTTCCTGAACTGAACTGATCGTGAGTTGATCGGAATATCATTTTGACCCCACAGATTCTAACAGTCTCCCAAAGAGTACTTTAAAAAATACGAACCGGAGCGAGGACAGATATCTTCTCTAATGGAGTAAGCAATTAAAACTAATTTTTGGTTTATCTCTTCGTAATTACTCCAATGAGGGTAGGAATGCACTATTATCCGTCCTCAGCTTAAGTCTCATTCCCGAGTCTACTAAATGTTGAAGAAAAAACTTTTTTTTTAAATAGCAAATAAGGTTGACATCTATAATTTACATTCGCCTTCGAAACGTGAAAATTCGGAATTATCAGTGTAGTGAAAAATTGACATTGTACAAAATCCTTGTTTAATTATTCAGTTACTGAGAACGAGCTAAACATAATTGAGGCACATGTCGCAGGTACAATGTAATATCAGGATAGATGTCAAACTAATCCTTAAATATGTCCGTCTAGAGTCAAGTTGAAGGTCATATTCTGGTATTTTATGGGCATTTATAAATGACTAAATTCTCAAAAACTTCCTCGAAACTTCACATTATGTGAATGCTTCGTTATTGGAATAACTAGGTGATTAGATCGGGTGAAGTCATAATTTGTGTAATATTTTGGCCTGATGGTATCCTTATTCACTTGTGACCACAATATCTAAAGTGACAAACCGAAAGTGTCTGATTCTGATATGAGATTTTGTACACGAATAGCGACATCGATCACGGTAAATTGATGAAGACCACGAACTACTATTAAAGATTCTAAAAAATGCAAGAAAATAAATTAACATAAACAACCTCCAGAAACTCTTCCGGAAAATTTGACCCTGACGTAACGGGAATTTAACTCTTTATATGATTTGTCCTGACACCTGCTGCGACATTGTGTTCACCGGCCATGTCCTTGTCACCCTTTTACAATGTTAAATCGTGCCGATTTTATTGTATTCTGACACCAGGGCTCGTGCTCATTGTTGTTTGTTTACATGGTCTCTCTGACCTGTAATGTCCAATTCTCGACATGCCCAAATTCTGACGCACCAAGTTTCATGATAAAAAGATCCCCAGGTACGTCTAGCCGGGTTTTCGGGTAATTTCTTTTATTTCACCAGGTAAGGAACAACTCATTTATTATGTAGACAGACAGAGAATGTGAAAAACATGATGTTCATGCTCAGCCGAAAAGAAAAGGTAAAATCCACGCAATAGAAATGGAATGGAGTTTTGGGCCAAGCCAAGTGAAAAGCTGACCGACATGGACATCCTGTGGTGACGCTGGGGTTTCCAAAGCGTTTGTTTTCCTAATTACACGTTCTGGCTGAGATGAGACAAGAACCTCGTTTACACCGTCTTCTATACCCAAACTTTTTTTTATAAAACCAAATCCAATTGTTACCACACGTAACAATGTACCGGACCAACAACCACAGCCAGTACATCTGTAACTGATCCAGGATATAATTTTGGATCATTTCCCGAAGAAACCAACTTTAGAAATCTAATTTTAATGAATACAAATTGAAAATGAAACAAAAGGGTCTGTTTTTATGACTTTTGCTTTCAGTATATGGTATCCAATTCCGAGTATCTTGAACATGTCAAATCATCGATTGGTTTCATTTGTTATTTTTTAATTTGTGAGCTCTATGTCTAAGTACGATATGTATGCCTTCCTTGACTGACTCATAAATTCTTGTACAAATATGCAGAGGGTGGTACATTAAAAGATACAAACTTGAAGAAAGCTGAATCCAGTAGTTAATTTGTAGTCATTATTTCTGCAAGAGTAAACGTCAGCTAAGTAAACTTGAAAAACGTTTATGGGAAATACCAAATCGTTTTCTAATACATAATCCGTGGTTACTTTGCCTTGTTTTTGAATTATTGTGCTTATTTGGAAGTGCGTTCACACATGAGTTGGTTTACATTCCAGACACACAATAAACTGGATGAGAGGAGAATACATTAATTGTACCACCCTGCGGAACAGACCTGAGAACTTTATACATTATACAATTCCAGGTTTTATGAAAATATAAATTGCGTAATTTCCATGAAAAAATAATTGGAAAGTTTTTCTTTCCAAAAAAAGAAAATGGATAGTGCATTTATCTGGGGGGAAATGATTTGTCCGTAGACTTGAATCCATGAATCAAAACGTTGAATCCTTGGAGTTGAGTTGATGAAAGATCAAGCTCTCCATGAGCCTTCCATTGACTCACGCTTTTTTTAAACTTTTAGTAAAGGACTAGAATAAGTAAGTAAGCATTTTGACCTTTGCACTGAAAACATGTAACCAGTCAGTCAGCCCTCCATTGGGGGTATTCATCCAACAAAACTCTTCTTCTATTTACTCACATGAGAATACACGAAAAAAAATACAGACACACATCAACATCCAGTTTTGTTCTTGTCTCCACGTTCCAGTTGATGATGGGAAATAAAATTAAGGATTCCTAAGATTTAGACAAAAAGTCAACAACATGTGAAATGTGAACAGACAAGAGTTGGATGAAATTGTATGTATGACGATTTGCTGAAATGTTGTAAGCATTTAATTTCAAACCCGTATATTTGAGTGAATTCTACTCATTTTTTTTACAATCATTCTTTTTTTATCTGAACACTGAGTACATGGAAATTATGTAATTGAATTTTTCTCACAGCACAAGAAGAAATTTTATATAATTCTTAATTTTTAAATCTGACTGCTCGATTAAGTTTTTACTGTAAGGGGATAATTGACAGCTTGAAAACTGCAGAATTCTAATTACGTCGGTAATGTCTACGGCTTGATGAAATTCCGTATCATTTGTTAATAATAATTGACAAGGGAATGCTACGTGGTGATTATAAACAGAGCTTTTACTCGTATAGCTTCAACTTGTAAGTACAATTATTGTGAATTGCATTTATGGATTGACGAAGTATTTCTTGGAGGTGACTGTCACATTTGCATTTTAAAGTTATGGTTTAAAAACTTAGTTGAGCGAATGGAAAATGTTCAGAATTCTACCTGATGAAGAAATCATTACATATTTCTTCAAATCCTTAAAATTTAACATGTTTAAAACAGGTGAGGTGTACGAATGAATTACAAAAAGTAATTAAGGTAAACGTGAATATATGTCCCATGAAAAATGGTGTCGAATATTCGCCTAAATGATATACGAAATAAAAGCCAAGGCGGTAGTACGGACATTGGTTTGTTGAGTTAGGCATTCTCTAGGGGTACCTTCTCAATGGCAATGTAACTAATCTATTCTCTGTAAATAATATGCAGAATGGTGAACTCTTGACCTTGGCAATTATTGATTATTGAGCGTATTTTTTACACCAGGTTGATCATATCCTATATAATATCCCATATCCTATCAAAGATCCGATAAGAAGAATCATGACAAATAAATACATGAACTTCTTACACTAGAATCGTATAACTAGTTCTTAATTCGTAGAATCAAATGTTGTGAAGTTGCATTTTCTAAACAAGGAAGAATATTCATCCGACAGAGCTAAAATCTATTCACACGTCAAAATTGGTCATAAAAACCGTTCTATTATTCTTAGCAACAATAATCTAAGAAAAATATTTTAGTCAGTTATCAGAGATCTTATTATTGATTATTGAGCGTATTTTTTACACCAGGTTGATCAGATCCTATATAATATCCCATAGCCTATCAAAGATCGCTGATAACTGACTAAAACATTTTTCTTGGATTATTGTTGCTAATAATAATAGAACGGTTTTTATGACCAATTTTGACGTGTGAATAGATTTTAGCTCTGTCGGATCAATATTCTTCCTTGTTTAGAAAATGCAACTTTACAACATTCTTGATTCTACGAATTAAGAAATAGTTATGCGATTCTAGTGTAAGAAGTTCATGTATTTATTTGTTATGATATTTCTTATCAGACATGGTCCTCTTGTTTACGACAGTTAATTTGGAAAAGGCACACCCAATTGCATTACACCATTTGATCAAATTGGAATAACAAAATAAAAATGTTAAAATAAAAGAAATTTCTAATACAGAGCTGTTGGCTGTTGAGCCATTGACTTTATCCCAAGAAAGAACCTAACAAGGCAACGTAGCACCCCTCGACCTTTCCTCACAAATAAATTGTACAATTGTTAGCTAAGATTTATGCTCAAGTTCATGCCACATTTGATCATAATTTAGCAAAGCAGGCTATTCACGTTTAATCAAATCAGAGACAATCTTCACTTAAACATTTCACTATTTAAGCAGGACACGACAAGGGGCATGTCTAATTTGTGGTTATGATAATGGTTAATAATCCTTAGCCTTGGACTAAAGACAATTTCAAATGCTAAAATTTCATGACATCCGTTCACCTGCACAGCAATAGCAAGTCAAATCAAATTGAACACCGTATTTTGTATGTACAGCGAGTGATTCTAGTGATTCTAGACACAATTCCTAAAAAGAATTATTTATTCATTCACAATTCATGTCCACATAGGATTGCAATGTAAGAGATACGTAGAGACAAGTTTTTAATTAAATTTAGACCACCTGTGGTCATCTCTCAAATTAAATAAGCAGCACATTTACGAATTACAATTCCCATGTCCGTCATGACTCAACCCGAGTATACAAGTCAACCCGGCCATGATTTATATAAATTGTTGTTCAAATTCTTTAAACGAATCTTTAACTTTTTAAATTCCGTAGTTGAACGTTGCTAGTTTTTTTGAAAATGGAATATTATCGAATTAATAGTTTCACAGTTAATGATTTCTGAAATTTTCTATGGTGAGAGTCGGTCTCTTTGGTAAACACAATTATTTGAGGACATTCTGCTCTCACGCCTTACCGGCGAATGTCAATTAATGCGTGTATTAAGTGCACAAAACTTTATCTTTTTTTCCACTCCTGTCTTTTCAAAATACTAAAAATCGGTTCGTGCTCATTGCTCGCTCGTACTAACAAAATTTGAGTAAATAAAAAAATAAAAAAATAAAAAATGGCAACTCCTGAGTCCTGACTTGGCCGACCGACGATCCTTAAATTCAGGGAGCGTTGATGGGGCTAAGAGATATATGACTGTTTAGTTTTGCTTGAGTGACTCGCTAAGTACTTTTATTCGTGACAAGAAACTATTTGCTTTCAAACTAAATGACAGCTGACTAAGTTTTTTTTTATACTTGCAGTCATTGGCTTTTGTCTTGCCATTGGCATCATGGTATCCCTTACTTCCACTGCAGGCCAAGTCAAAGTCATACCAATTCCAAAACTCCAAGAGCCCTCATTAGCCTTAACCAAATGAAATATTGTTTGTAATATTTATTATGTATTGCTTTAGATGCATGTGGTCCAAATCAAATTGAGGTTTACTCATGAGGTGGTTACCAAAGGCTTATGTTCCAGGCGCCTTGTCTCCTAACTAATTAACAAGTGCCAATATAGTTTGACCAGGCGTGTCCATTTCTATTCCAAATTTTTTTCTTTCTTAATTAATTCTAAAGTATGTAAATTAGTAAGTTAGTTAATTTCACGTGATTACTGAGTTGAGAGTACTTCTTAAGAAAGAAATTTGGAAAGTTTCTGGAGCGCTCTGCAGAAATCAGAATTTAGAGCAAAATACAAAAGAACAATTTATGTAGTGGTTGAATAAACCGTTTTAGAGTATGTTTTTGAATCGAATGTTTTAAATCTGGATCGACCCCAATATTTGTATTGCCTACGTTGTTTAATATTTAGAGATGCGTCAATCCGATATGTTTATATGCTAATTGATTGCCTTACATTCCAGGTAACTTTTATTACCCTGAACCAGGATAGCGTAGTAGTACGGGGTTCTCATCTGCTGCCTTGGATTCAAGTTTTTTTTTACAGTTTTTCCATAATCTATTCATAGAAGTTTATGTACTGGGACGGAGTACAATTCCCCGGGCCTGGTATACATAAATTTGACTTTCTCCGTCATAGAAGTAGACGATAAGCCATCATTTGATAAAAGATGTGTGATATTTGAATTTCGTCATTGCAAAACTCAGGATAGATAACAAGTGCGGAATACTATAACCCCATGTGTTTTTATCTTTTATTACTTTCAATTAAATAATTTGATTACACCTTAAAATCTCACAAGAGACAAAACACCCTGATTTGCTCTAAATCCTGAGACAATTCTGACTATTAAAAAAACCAGTACTTACATGTACATATGAGGGCAGAGGAGGTAAGGTAATTGCTTTAGCTGAGCCTTTTAACTCTCGGATGCATAACTTCATTAAGTTGATTGGCAGTTTCAATTAACATTGTGAACAAATGTGAGACCTCCTTGAAGAGAGTTTTTCGTGTCATGTGATATCAAATGAGATTTGCTTGAACTTCCAACCCTCCCCTCATACATACGTCCAATGTCCAAAACGTCCATCCTCTTCATACATACGAGGCCTTTAGGCCACAAGAGAATAATACAATCCGACTAAAGGGGAAGCTCTAATGTCTAGAATTAAAAATTAAATTAGGAGTTTAACCCTTTGGAGCTCAACGTTCCATCTCCTGAATCTATTATACTTTCTTCCACACACACACTTCGTAATTAGTTTACTTTCTAATTATCCGTGGAGCCCTTTTTTTTTTACTCTACCTGTGCTGTGCTGTGCTTAGCTTTCAAGATTTTAATCTTAGGGGATTTGATTCTACATATTACATATCCAAGGCATGAATGTTAGATTGGAGTGAAGTGAACTCTTTACGGCTTGGCTTATCTCATCAGCTTCCTGCGTTCAGTTCCCTCAAATGTCCGTTTGCTCATGTATGATTAATGACTGGCAATAAATTAGACCCATTGAATTACTCATTTGCAGTTTACCGATTTGCTAGGAACAAACGACTAGTCATAATCGCATGAAATCCAGGCGGGATTACAATATCGTGCCATAAATTTACTTTTTCTGCAATATATAATAATATTTTTCATTAGTTCACTTTTTGCATTTAAACTACAAGTTATTTTAGGAATTTCACAAAATTTTAATCAGTAATCAATAAAATTTCAAACAATAAGGATTAATAACTTTCGAAAATTTCTGATCCATGCTTTGATGTAGAAAGTGTCATAATAATATGGAATGTCTTCAACTTAAATTAATGCATGAATATGAATGAATTTGTAGGATTGTTAATGCTTGGCATGAGGCTGCGTGCTACTTGAGTGCATCCAAAGAATAAATAATATCATTCACTCAGAGATATTTATGTTTAAAGGATTTGGAAGGTTCTCCTAATTAACAAGACTGAAAATTGATGTGTATTGTCCAGTAAATAGTTTTAAGCAGATGCAAATTCAATAAGGAAAAATATAATTGGGAGATGATACACGACTTTTGTTCTTGCGTGTCTTTTGGAAATGAGTTACGAACTTAAATGTAATTTTACCTTTGCACCACAGGAGGCCTTGTTTCTCCTACACACGCTCAATTCCAGTCCCTCCTATTTATTCCTCCACCAAAACGCAAAGAAGGTATTCAACCTTAAAATATGTTTCTTTTTTATTTAAAAGTGCTTCTAATTCTAAGAGATTTTAAAATTTATAATTGCTATTTTTTACGTCATTGATCACCGTTTATGATTCTTAGTCCCTATTCTTGTCAAGTTCAAATTGGATAGCAACTCCATTGTAGCGTTCGTTATCATTATCGTGCGGAATCACTCCGGCAGACATGGTTTGGTGTTTCTGTCGAATGGAGTTTTTTTTAAGAATACGCGATGTTGACCTAATCCCTGCGCTGGCGGTAAAAGTCAATGAAGAGGTGTATTTATCGCTGACGAATATATAGATAGAGCTTCTTATTAATTCTCTTAAATTGTAAGTTGTTATAGGGTTCAATATTTTTTGAAGCCCTTATCCGATTAGAATGACTTTTCCAGTTAGTATGATTGTCATTTTGGTCAAACTGGGTGAGTAGCTTCAGTCCACACGGCATTGGTAATAGACTTATTGCAACAAAAAATTCAACTTTTCATTATACCCAGCAATCCACCGCTCAGTAATTGTGGAAAGATTTTACAGATGCTAATAATAATTTCAGTTTTTTGAGCTTGGTATTCCAGGGTATTTGTTAAAACTTATTTCAATCCAATTCGAAAACTTTGCATGCAGCAGGATCCCTTTGTTAAATGGAATACAATACGCGAAGGAAAATAAATCACTGATAAATCTTTAAAAGACGGTGACATAATTTATTAATTTTATTCGCAATCCTAACTGTTTTTCAATTATTGAGGTAAACCACGACACGATAAGGTCAAGGATATCTCGAAAACATGCAGATATTAAACATTTTTAAGGATCAAACCTGAACCTAAACGGATGGACAATTGCTTATACATATTAGGTCAATATTTGCAGAGAAAGTGTGGGTAGGAGATGAGAACTCTGATTTTGCCCGAATGACATTCACGAATTCCCTATTGAACAATTAACGAACACTTGGCAAAATCTGTGTCTTGTCTGATGAAATAAAGTACTGTTTCGCTGAAATAGTATGTTCCCACATTTCAATTCAACGGCAGCATTTTGGCTGCTAGAAATTTTGTCTAATTAACGTGGAACCAGAACATCCCGTTCACCTGAATTTATAAAAATAGCAGAATCATTAAATATGTTTCACAGAATGGCGTCTGCTAATGCACATTCGCTCCGGAATAATTTCTCGTTTTCTCAGTTCATTCTAAATTAAAAATTTTCGAAAATTTAAAAAAATTTATATCAGGGAGTAATGACTGAAGTGGTAGACTAAAACATCATTGAAACTGATATGGAATAGCGACTATGGTGAAATGATATCAGGATTCTAGATAAACAAAAAGTGCAAACGGTGTATGAAGGAAAGCTGTGAGCATATTAAAATTAAGCGATAACGACAAATTGCAACTTCTAGACTTGAAATTATGACTTAAGGTATTCTTTGTGAGAAAAACTGAAAATTTAGCTCAATAAGGTAAAGCGAATGAATGTATTTTAATATAAATTATAAACAGTAAGGACGAAGGACTGTTCTGGGGCAGCCATTTGTACACAAAATTCATTTTCTTTTCATACCCTGAGTATAACTTAGAAGTGGTTGATGTTGAGAAATTGTTTGGTGCAGTTAGCAGGTGAATTTCAATCCCTTATTATTGGATACTGGGTTTAAAAGAGCAGTTTCACAAAATATTGAAGTACAAAATTTATTTTGCATTGATTTTCGACTTCTACGATGATAAATATTTCGAAATTAATACAATAAAAAAAATTGTTTCAATCAGGTAACGTTTGCAGGCAGGGCGTAATAAATCAATCCATCAGAACTGACAAGGAAAGCTCGTTTAAAATTTGTATAGACCCAAATATCAATCCGACAGGTGCACAAGTACTGAGGACGAATTTTTGAAACATTTCAAACATACATGCTCAAATACAACTGAAACGCATAAAATTGCTATTCTATGTAGCTTCTGCTGAGGGATAATAATTGAAACTCATCGAAATCTTTATACTTATGAATAAATTATTCGGAAGGACCAGTCTTGAACATCCTAGTCTGTTCTAAGTTTGACTTCAGAAACAGTTTCCTTGTGGAACTGCCCTGAATAATGTGCGTGAAACTTATGTGGCAATTTCTCTTGGGATGAATTCGGTGCAGTCAAACTTGGTATTCGTTTAAGACTTTCCTGACTTAAATCTTATGACTTAAACAATAGAAAGAAACAAACAAGTTTTGATTCTCATGATGGTTGAGAAAAACTGGGTTGCGTGTTAGCGTGCGAGTGGTTGAGAAAACTCCGCCCAACGAATTTGTACATGTCAGTCTGAGTTGAACTCATCTAGAAATTTATTAACTCAATGAGACCCTCGCCTGCAAACAAATATTTATCTTTGAAAGCCAACCTCATAATCAAATTCAACAATCAAAACTATTAAAGAGTTCAAATCACCGAACGTAAACCATGCATGGTGTTGGTGTTACATTATGTAGGTTTTGCTTGGGTTATTCGACTTGCAGTTTAACTGTTCGAGTCAATTTCAAACCAAATAATTTCTTTTGAAACTGTCGGATTCATCTTGATAAAAACTGGGAGGTAAATTGCTAAAGTGGTTACATTACGCTGAACCAAAACCTAGATGGTGTGTATTTTTGACAATCTCAGCTCAGATATTTTCCTTGGACAGCAATTTTTACTTAGAACAAGGATTGCTTCTAAATCGACACGAGGTGACGAATTAAACTTCCTAACCAAATGAGTCACGGACTTGTCAATTTTGGATCGCTGCAAAGAATATGATCCTCACTGGAATGATCGGTCGTACTTGTAGATTCACAATGTATCCTCCAAAATTAAAATATCATTTCTGCCCGGAAACCACCCAGCAAGGCACGTAAGAAGGCAATGAAATGATAAGGAATTTTGTGTTCTATTTTGATCCCAGTGGAAAAATTGCTTTCATCACATTTTATAATAATATTTGTCCAGGTTGACAAGGAACTGGGCAAATAAACCTTGGCAAATATGATTGTATATCAAATATCGAAATGCAGTCCGATACGTAACGTTGACTAAACCATTGATTGTCTCACATTCCAGACATACTTCACAGCGTCAACTATAAACTTGAGTCGTATGGCACCACTAAACGAAATTAATTTTCTTATCGTTATGTCCACCCTCGTTTCTATTGTTAACTTTTTTTTTACAAAATCATACAAATATGACGTAATGCAACTTCCCTGGCCATTTTTCAACAAGCCAACCTGACAAATTGTCGTCGTCTTTTTCATCTCTATCGGATCAAATAGAATAAGCCCGAGTACATAAAACACCTTGTACAATCAACTTCACTTACCATCTAGTGATATTTACTTTATTGTAGCACACTAATGTTAAAACTTTGAATGGAAGTCTGCTCAAACAAAAATGTCAAATTCATTCAAATTAATGCATGCATCTTCTCAACTCACAGAATTGGAAGATAAAGTTGATTTGAAATTCCAGAATTACCAGTTCCCGGTGTAGTGGGATGGGTGTACTACCCTCTCAAAGTACTACCGTAGTGTATCTGACCAAGGGTGGGAGTACTACCG
>JAQFYE010002612.1:0-17526 GCA_034694305.1 Protaphorura glebata
AACCCCTTCCGATTATTGTTGCAAATCTTCAAGTTTATAAATAATGGTAAAATATGAGCAATATTTTGCGAAATAATTGGCACTAACTTTCTATCTGACATTGGAAAGGTCAACCTCTCTCCATTTTCTTAAAAGTGTGACTCAGACTCGAACCATCTTTGCTGGAAGAATCTAACCCCAACATATCCGGTTCGCACGTGAAATCTTGTACTACTATGGATTGCGTAGGTTTATCACCAGAATTGCTGGTTTTTATTCCAATGCACTCCTTAGAACTTTAATAAGTTGTATTTGTTTTTCAGCCTGGTATAATTTGTAATATTTAAAACCAAAATTTGGAAACCCCCATCAAAATCAAATTCCACAGATGTCACGATTCCCTGCCACTTTGAGTGAGTGCATCGTATTCGTATCTGTATTTTGCAGTATAGGGATGAAAACAATATTATCGACATCCGCATTTCGACATTGTTTTATCATCCTTTTGAATGGAATGAAATGAATGACTACTCGCTCAGGTTCATCTCATGCTCTATCTCACTCACTCCCACACTCTCATGCTCTCATGTACTCAAAAACTCAAAACAACCTTACCTCCTATGGACTTGAACTCTCTTCAATTTTTATTTGTCTATTTCTCTGCTTGATGTGACCTGATCCACTAAATGGCTATGGACTATAGTTTAGTTTGCAATTTACAATTGAGATTTGCTTGTCTGAGATGATGTCCTTTCACGAAATTACAATACTAAACCATGGACTTGACTCTTGTCAGCTGCACTATCTACTTCTCTTGCCCCATCTAAAATCTGAATGTGGATTTTGGTCTGTGAATTCTATTATTAGCACGGATCGGCCGCACAGGACAGACTATAGTTCCCTTTTTAAGTTGTAACGAATATTTGACTCATTTAATATCGGCAGGGGTCAGTCTGTTGCAGAAATATCTTATTTGACAATTCAATGTCTGATCTGATTCGGAACATTTTATCAGATAATACATGTCTTCACTACAACTCAAGTTCTAATTCAGACAGTCGATTATATCACCCTGGAAAATGAACTCATGAGATTGTGGCTTACTTTTTTATTCCATGGATAAGTATGTTTATCTAATATTTTTGAGTGACCCTATTTAGCGATAAATGTGAATAAACTGTCAACCCCCGCATTTCAGGGTGGATGACCGTTTTGTTTTAAATCATATCTCCTTATACACATATTCACCGATCAAAGCACCCTGCTGATCCGAACTTAACCTACTAACTAACTTACAATGAGGACAGTGCGAAAGTTAAATTTTTATGTTCTATTGCTTATTATTGTTATTATTATTTAAAGTTTATTTTAAACTGGGACAGCACGCTGAAATATTGGTTCGCGAGCGATTCAATGGCAAAGGTTTGCTTAGCATCGCATCGGCGGTAAAGGTTTGCCTGACAAAGGCAAAATGTCAAGTCTGACATGGTTATTTTTTTTCTGCGTAGCGTAGCACATCTTGAGAGTTTAAGCAAGTCGATGGGAGTTTAAATCCTGATTTATTGATGTGATAACCTTTGTTGAAGCTGGAACATCTGTAAAACTTATTCATTCGTTTCATTTCCTTTTGCTGAGGGTGTGATGCGTGCGGTTCAGTCATGCAATCCAATTTGACTCTCCATCCACGCGTTTTTTTTTTCATCTCCTTGCTTAGTTCTTGTAAAGTAAACTTTTTGCCATGTTTTTGCAGGTTATTGGCACCAATCTGTAAGGGCAAAGTAAAGCTGTAAGAGTAAGAATGTAACGATCTGTGGATCTGTCTGTCCATGTTTCTTTCGTCGATTCAAGTCAAAGTATCGAGTCGAGTCTCCTGAATGTTCTGTTTATCGGAGTAACAAGGAAAAGTATTTAGATGTAAACTTCGACCAGATTCAAGGATTTAGGATTAGCTGTTACAAGATTTCTTTTAAATCGACCGATAAAATTTTAATAATCGAGAAGGTTATGAATTTACATTCAAATACTGCCCCTTGTAAGACTTGGACTAGAGTGTTACATTGAAGAATATTATACAAATCTGTTAGCGCCATAGGCTCATTTGACTGTATGTTCTTTGAGTAGTTACTGTAACTGTTTTGGGTTTTATGGTAAATGCACGACACGACTGGCAGACGGATTGCTCATCTTGAAGTTGAGATTGTTTGTGTATGTGATCTTCCTTTCATCAGTTCACTCGAAGAATTTCTCCAATGTATTGTATGTATTGACGACGTGTGTGCGTACGATTGTAGGAAATTGTACAAAAAAGTTAACATAAACATCAGATCGACCTGCCTGTTGTGATTTTTAGGGCTGAGGCGTGATCACAGTAAATATGGCTTTAACGAGGAATGAATTTTGCGCTGATGATTCTTAGGTTTTAGGAACGTCTGGTTAATAAATCGAGATTTTCAAGGGAGATCTGATTTAGAACTGTTACGTCAAAATCAAAGCAACACCTACTTATATATTTTTGTAGATTTTAGTTAATTTCTTTTATTACGGTCGAATTTCAGTTCACACTGTTGTCAACATTCGGACCTGAAATTTGTCCGATTGGGAAGATTCATAGACGACATTGTAGAACTTCGCGCACAGTTGGACTTCCAAAAATACTAATATTAAGAAATTACAACGGCTAGTCGAAAAGTAATGCGGGTCCCACGACAAATGGCATTTCAAAAACATTTTTTAAGAGCAAACAAGCCGTAAAAAGTGTATACAACGGAAGAAGGACCATTTTGAAATATTATACATTAATTACTATTTTGTATAAAGCAATCGTGTCTGTCTATGATCCAGTTTTGGAAATCACTACTACTACATGTCAAATCTAATGATCTGAACCCACAGAACCAGTCGATTCCAAATGTCTGCAATTACTTTTCCCAGAGTTACAATCACAGTCGATCACCCTATTTTTCCGTGGTCAAGGAAGAAATGATTGTGATTAGACCTGAGGGAGAGCATCCTTTAGATTTGTCGTGGATAAGGTGGTATGGCACGTTCGGAGGGATTAATTTAATGATGACGTATGAAGCGAATTGTGGTCTAATCTACTACACTACAAGATTGGCATGGGAAAAGAGATTTTGAGATGAGGAATAAATGGGTATGGACCATCAGACTTGAGAGACTGGTCACAATTTCAGGAGGATTATTGAAGTGGAAACGGATCAAAAGCTGAATTGAAGTGAGTGGGAGTTATGTCGTGTCGCTGTTCTATGTTCTCTGTCCATCTGCCTTGGGATCCAATATGTCACCAATGTTACAGGCGAGGGGTCAAATTATGCAAATATGTCTGGTTGCACTTCCTAAAAGCACTATAAGAAAAACCAAGGAGCGAGGCTCCAACGTGGACTTGAAATTTAAGTTCTGGATCGTTACCAACAATATTTACAACAATTGCGAATTACAGATTGGTTTCTTTGACATTCTTGAAGTGCTGGAGGAAAGTTAGTGATTCCTGATGACCCAATCGAGGGACAATTTGCCAATTTTCAAGGACAGTTTTCTCATGGCTCGTTTTTATTGCTTTCCGGTGACATCTGCTAGTGCACTGGGTCATGTATACCTTGCTTGGTCGGATATGAAGGGACAGAGATAAATAAATGTAATTAAGAATAAAGCAAGCTGGGCGGGAAGGGTACATCAACATGATGAATCTTGTCTTCAGTGATTCAATGTCTGAAAGGGACATTTGGATGGGACCATAGACCATGGAGGATGTAGCAGATGTGACGAATTGGAGGGATTGAGGTTGTTCATCATTTGTGGCCTTTACATCGTCGAGGCGAGGGTGTGATTTGAGGCTGGATAGGAATGCATTCCGAATTACCAATTACAAAGTCCGGAGTTATCTTTTCGGATATCTGTGCGGGGGGGAGGGGTGTCATATTTCGAAAACCGCTCATTGATTCACATTCACACGAACGTCTGCAAAATTTTGGTAAGGGAATTAGGTCCCAGCCTAGGCGTAGTAAAATATAAGATTTTAATGCCACTTATCGCTTTGTAAGGTCAACATGGACCTAAATAGTTTGAACTGCAGCACAGAATCTGATTTTCGTTTCGGTATTTTGTATGCAGCACATACACGTATGTAAATCGAAGCGTCATTTGTCGATCTTCTATGGAAATCTCAGAACTCGTGGGGAAACCTCGTCTTGGAAACTGGAAATACCCACAGGGGATCTCATTAGACTTATTTGCTTCCAATACTAGAGTTGAACTACTAGAATGCATTTAGTGAGCAGACGGATTCAATAACGGCTTCGTTCACTCAAATAGAAAATAGTAAAACCAAAACCAACTGGCTGGCGCAAGCTGGCGGGCGGTATAAATATAATGGTACCGTTCCGTTTTTGTATGTTATTGGTTGATTACATTGGCAGTTGCGAGTTGCCAGTATGTAGGAGTAGGAAGCAAATCAACCCAGAAGTAAGTGCTTTGTTTGGGAAAACTTTGGAAAAGAAAGAAAGAAAGAGAAAAAGAGATGGAAAAGGAAAAAAATATTGTTAACCAAATGAAATGAAATGTGTTTGGCATTTTGGTAGCATATTGTTTGTACATTCACCAGGGATAGAATCGTATTCGTTATTTGATTCCATACGGTTCACCGCCTCAACTCTGATCTAGCAAGGAAAACACTTCCCATGTAAAAACCAAGTATAACCGATTTTGTAACTGCTAGAAATTTATTTCCCATATTTCCAGGCATATTATACTTTGGTATTCACAAAAGTGACAAGGCAAAACTAGTAATAAGGAAACGGGATATTTTTATCATATCGTGACAAGGGCACTTGAAATGACGAATCAACGTTATCTGGGTTTACATGAAAATTGATTTTCTTGTGAGCTGAAACTAAAGTTAACCAGACGAAGAATTTTCTGAATTGATGAATTTGAAACTACTGTACTACAACTACGACATTACCACAGACCCATCGTATTTGTAGTATTCGTTATTCGTAATAGGTGATATTCAAGTAGACAGAGTTGTAGTTTCATGCTGTATTTGTAGAAGCCATGTTTTCAGAGAGACTTTTACTATTATTGTTTGTTTTTGAACCAAACTATGTACAGAAGAGAACTACTGCTCAGGTCTTTGTTCCATGCAAATGTTCCTCTGAAATTGTATTTATTCGGTTGCAAAACTTTGTTCACCGACTACAACTAGTAACTAGAAGTTGGAATGGAATAATTTGGTTGGCAGAAATGAAGATGAGAATGAAAATAAAGTAACAAAAGAAATAAAGTAAAGAGTTAAAGTTAAGTTCATTCGACCATAACCATATGTGCATGTTGTCATGTCACAGGCGAGAGAACTAATCAGGGAAAAGGTCAAATGGTTTTTGGTTAGATGACCTCAGAAATGGTCTGCTCAGCTATGCACTGTGCGTGCAGTTAACACAAATTTATACTATCCTTATGGTGATGCCTCATCGCTCAACTTCCTCCGCATATAATACGAGTATCTAGAATGTAAGACAATCAGTGAGCATCCCAACGTATGAGAACACATTTTCGACAATGCGTGGCAATTGAAAACCAAATGTTTCAAGTACCAAAAAACTTCCAGGACCGTCTCGGAGCCATTTAGCCCCAGAAATCCGGGTTTTTGACTACTTTCTAGTCTGACTTTACTTTTTCTGTGACACGTAACATAATGTAATGTAGTTTGGCCAAATAAATTGCGAGTGTACGAAGTCCGCTTGTACATAGAGGCATTTCCTGTAAATGGATGAATGTAGAATGCGAATGTATGTTTGGAAGAGAAAGGTATTGTATTATACATTATGCCATTTTGGGGTATGCACGACAATAATAGCAGCACATTACGGAAGCTGAAACTGCCGAGATGTACGTGCACGAATTCATGATTTATTCAATTCAGAGTTTATATTTTTATTTGTA
This sequence comes from Protaphorura glebata, assembly GCA_034694305.1. Classification (NCBI taxonomy): domain Eukaryota; kingdom Metazoa; phylum Arthropoda; class Collembola; order Poduromorpha; family Onychiuridae; genus Protaphorura; species Protaphorura glebata. The sequence goes on from JAQFYE010002612.1 coordinate 5,938, forward strand.
CTGCAAGTTTCTATTTTGGTGAATTTGGATTTGTTTTCAAACGAATTAAGCGAATTTATTAGATTACAGTTTAAGATCATAGATTAAATGGATTTTGTGGGATCCGTTGTATTTGGAAACTTGTAGTCTAATTTAGTTGAAGTTATTTTATTCATTGCGTGCAGTGTATTTAGACTAGACCCCCAAGAAAGTCACACGGGTCAGTTAGATTACTAAAAGATTGAATAAATTGTATGTAAACCATTTACCTTCCCAAAATTTTCATTCACACAATTTGTTCTCACAAGACGACTTACAAATCTTAATTCTAATTCTGACTGCGTAAGATGTAGTTGTTTGGCAATAGCCGGTAGGGCCAAATTGTTAGCGTGTAGGTGTATTATCAAACCCGTGCACGAGCACAGCATTTAATTGAAAAATATGCAGAGACGGAGATACGAATTGCACGAAAGGAAGTTATTATCCAACTACCACCACCGAGTTCCAAAATTGCACCATCCATTCCATTCTGATGTATTCCCGGAGGTTAAAACGTAAAGTAAAACCTGGAATTAGATGATGTAGAAGTAGTGGGAAATCGTGCATAAACTTTTTCAGACAGTTGGCATGCATGCACTTTACATGCAAAGCTATGATTACGGTTGCCAGATTCCAGAAACCTAATTTTTCGGTGTAGGTATTTGATTTACTCGGCTATGTATTTTTTGTCCGGACAGAAGAATAGTTTTCTGTAAGCTTTTTCAGTATTCAGTATTTAGGTTGGGCTTGCAAATACAGGGTGTACCACAAAAATGTTTTGGAATTGCAGTGTTAGTCAATTTGTTATTTTATCTCTTTGTTCATTCATGTCAGGAATTAGATTCACTCGTAAGATACGTATACGAGTTCATTACGTAACACTGCTCGGGTTCATTTTTAGAACTTGTAACCGTAATACCAATTTTTGTTCCACCCTGTGCTTTGTGAGTACAATTGAGTTCGCATGGCTCTAATGAGATACTGATGATGAGAAGGCCCAAAGCGGATACAGTGTAGCTGAGAGAGAATATAGTATGAATGATGTCTCATTTTTTAATGAAAAAGAAAAATCTTCTCTTTATCCCATCTCCCCGTAATTTGTGAGATTGTCTTTCTCCTTCTCATCTGAGTAAGTCACACACATAGACACTGTCGACAATTGCAATCTGAGAAAAAATCTCTTGCTGCGAAATGAATTACCGACTTTATACTTTAGAGTCAGAGCCAAAGCCTAAAGGTTTGCCTTTTTGCTGACTATATAATTATTTTTATTAAATTTTATATCAACTCTCTAGTCGTCACTTCAGTGCAATGGGATCTCTAAGACAATTACGGGTGAATAGGAATTATGAACACATTTGCGGTACACTATGGGTAGGACTGACTTTCGTGAACGAACAACTGCATAACCATTTGCCGTCATTCGTAATTTCCTTTCTGAATATTTAGTACAATTTTCAGTATCGAATAATAGGCTGGATAGTCGTTGGCGTTTTAAATTTTTTTGCCTGATTTAGTTTTTATCGAATAAGTTTTGAAGGTAGGAGTCACTTCATCTTTATATTTTGAAAAAGGTAGCCTATTTTTGAAGTGTGACGCAATTAAGTGCCATTGTAAATTTTGACTTTGTCCAAAAAATGATTTAATTAATCCAAAGTTTACGTTGCAGCTTAAATCACTCTCGCCCGGTTGCTCATAAAAGTTCAAGTTAAAACTATTATACCTATAATAGTTTAATATCTAATTTGTGTAAATGTTAGACTCATGCACATTCACCTGTACTTACTGTCGTGCACTGCTGTCCTTATTTTTGTTAATTGTTCTAGACCTCAAATTTCTTTTCCCTAATGACAATGATTGACTAATTAGTGGAATGCAGTATATGTCCAAGTAGTCTGGTTAGTCCGTAGCAAAATAAAATTGAATGTTGAATTTTGAGTTAGGTTCCCTTCTGTGCCATTGTCGTGCTTTGCTGTGCAATGGTGACAGTTATGACAGTTTTCAAAACTTAATACGTATAACATGTTTAGGCTGACTCCTAGGTAAGGTTTCCATTTATGAGGAGGTTATTTTAATAACGGGTTCTGGTTCTAATATAATGTAATATAATGGCTCCGTGCGTGGTTGTCACGTCAAGAAAAGTAGGTCCGTCGTCGTCTTCTTAGCAGGGATTCTCACGAATAAGGTGTATCTCAAAAGTATAGCACTGGGTGTCTCGAGCATTTACTTCTACTACTTTCAAGATGACAAGTCTCGTACGTTTGTTGTGTCTTACGATAGTATGAGCTATGAATATGTTTGATGTAAATCTGTCTGGTCACCTCAAATTCCGAATGCCCCGGACTCCTGGAATACCTTGCACGTACTTTTCATTAATTTTATCAAATAACTCAGGATTTTCACATCTTATGGACGAAAGATATGCCACAATTATCTGTTTAATTTATTTTTTATTAATATCTTTCTTCTTAAATAAACGTGTAGGTTCAAAGATTATCATTTAAGTGAAATATATGAAATTTAATAAGAATTTTTTATCAGGATGACTAAAGTTATCCCCAAATTGTACGGGTTGTTTCGGTTGGCTCTTGAATGTTCCGAAAACGTTTCTAAAAAAATTGAAAAAACTTAAAAAATATACACGCTTATGATGGGATTGTCTAACATGGCAAATATTTCGAAAAATGTGTTAATTTTTGTCCGAACTCTTATCATAGAAATGCAAACGAGAGTTTGGACAAAAGTCTAAACTTTTTTCAAAGTTAAGTTACCCCTTGGGGCCATTTCAACTTTAAATTTGTAAATATTGTCTGTAACATATATTTGGCCCACATGAACGTGGACAAACCTGCCTGGTCCGACTACCATGGAATTTTCAGGAAAGGACCTGAGTACTAGAGTTGAAGGATAATGATAGTAAATTACGTTCGGGAGGACATTGGTTTGGAACGAGACCCAAAGTCCGAGTCATCCTCCTGGCAATTGTCCTGTCTTGTCGCATCCTCCGCCATGAGTGAGAGTGTCTGCCTTGTACTTGTATTGAAGGAAGAATTTACCGAAAATAAAATAAGGGTCCATAACAAAAACGTGTTTCAACTGAGCCCGTAACAATGGAATGAAATGATGAGTGACTATTATTATTACTCTCCTGAGTTTTTGGGGTTCCCTGTGTTGAAGGAATCTCAGAAAAGCTGAAAAACTCATCCGCCCAGCAGGGCACGACATTATTTAGGGAAGAAAAAAAAGTCTTTGACTGGTTGATCTCAACAATACATGCATGCATGCAGTTGTTGCTTTAGAATTTCTGGATTCGTATTATGGACATATGTAGGTTGGCTACCAAGAAAATGCAGGACAAAGAGGTCGACGTGACAATGACAATACGACAATGTACATTGGAATTGAGCCCAGTTCTCTGGAACTCCCTCGGATTGAGGAGAAAAACCATTGAATTTGTTCAATTGAATTTAACCGAGTCGGTTCTGGATTTTGTGTGTCCATGGCCATGAAGTTGGATTTTCGTATGGAGGCGGATATGGACTTACAAGAAATGGAATGGAATCCAATGGTTCAGCGGATGTCCATTGTCATTGTCTTTTTTTAATTAGGTTAGGTGATTTTATTTGCTGGTGTGACATGTCGTACTGTCAACCTGGACGTGATGCATTTAGAGTAAAAAATTAGAAAATATTTTCTTATTGTTTTGGACTCGCATGTACTAGATGGCTAATCATTTGGAAAATACGTGTTGAACTGAAAAATGTCGCAAGTGTTACAAAAATAGACATATCAACCTAGACCACGATGGAAACACCGGAATTAGGGAAATACCTTTATAAACGCCTTGGTTCAGGAATTTCCTTGCTACTCGAGCTGTTTCTATGCGCTGAACAGAATTCTGTAGTTTTTCATGAAAATATTTCCGACTGATTCTAACCCCGCCTTCGTTTGGCTTCGTCTGTTGAATTTCGGGGGTTGGTTTAATCCGATTATTGAAGCAGTGTTCTGTTCAATAATAAAAAATGTCTAAAAATTCTTTGACAAATTATAGACAGATCACCCGTTAGCGGAACTTAAAATCATCTCGGAGTGTCCCATGTCGAAGGTCAGAGTTCGACTACGACCATAAGTGCGTGACACTTGGAGCACTCTGTATTTTATTTGAAGGACTCGGCTCGTTACAATCAGTAAAGGACTTACTATAATTTGAAACGAAGACGAAACAATGTGATGAAGAAGGTAGAAGAGAATAGAAATAAATTGAAAGAGTGGAAAATCTCATCACGATGACTTGACTTAATATAAATGGTGGTAATGGTAATTGTAATGATAATGGCAATGGTTGGATTTGAGACTTGTCTTGAGACACCAAGTTAGAAGACGTGGACATAAGTACATAGTATGTGATCTCTCCTCTTTGGGTCCATGTCATTTTATGTAGGTAGATGGTAGATTTTGGGGCTTAAGAATCAGTAGTGGCAATTGCTGTTGCTACGCTAGAAGTCTTAAACTCTACGAACCATGAATAAAGACGAATACTTGAGAAGGACTGACTCCTTAAGATGAATTCCCTTGAAAATGATGGTGGTGGACTCCACATGAAAGTGGAATGAGAATGACGACGAAAAAGTTGAGAGAATAGGGTTGAAGAAGTCACATTACGCACTATTAAAGCATGACATTTTACAGAAACGCCTCAGCAAAGATCTTCACCTCTATTCGCATTGTCATCCACTAGAATTAATCTTCAAAATTCACCAGAAATAAATGAACTGGGGTTAAATTAATGATCCGTACTCTCATGTACTTGATTTGATAAGTTTGCAAATGTTTAAGACATAATTTTCGGAATATTATCACAACTTCAACGAGACAGTCTTTCCAGTTTTTGAAAGTGTCAGGCGTATTTGACAGACTTTCTTTGCATTCCTAAGAAACGTGGCGCCGATAATTTACAAGAATTGGTATCAGAACCAATTTAATATTTCTTTATACTCGCAGGTATTTAAAGCCCAGCTTATAGTTAGAGAATTTTTACACTTGTGTCCAAATTATGATAAAGTAATAGGTCTGAAACTGAATTGCAATATTCAGCCGCGTTCTCTGACCATAGTGTGTTCACTTTGGCGGTGTGAACTTCAGGTTATGTAGAAGACGCTAAAATATTCTCTATTCTTTAAGGTGCCCGTACAATCTAGAACAACCTGTCTGATGGATAGCAAATGTAGGGCTGAAAATTAAATGGATTTAAATAATAAATATTGTAATTTTTCTGAAAGGGGCCAACAAGGAATTCGCCAGTTGGTTTAGTCTGACTTTTTGGTCATTGTGATTTTGAATTGCCTGATTGCACGAGAGCGACTGGGTTGGAATTTGTTTTAAAAATGCAAGTGGAATGACACTTGCTTGTTCATGTTCCATTTTTTGCGATTCTGGTAGCTAGGTAGTAGGCATTTAGGCCATTTGTATTGTGTTGTGTCCGGGAATCTTTTGCATTGTAATTGTACTCAAATAACGTAACAGCATCCAGATGTGCATACTAACTGTATATATTTTTGTACGTAATAATATGGAGATGTGGAGATGAAAATGTAATTTTGGCGGAAAGGAATTTCTTTGCTTTTGCTTTGGTTCAAGTCCATGAACGCACGTTACATTAATTTTACTCTGGCAAATGAACGAAGGCATGGGTGGAGGAGGTGTTTTAAAGAGGATCAAGATGAGATAAGCTTTTCGGCTGTCTTTTTCTTAAGCTATTTGGTTTTCCCTTCGTTACTTTATCATTTTGTTATCCCAAGAATTAGTTTTGGATGAGGAAATGCGGCATAAGGGGATTTGAAGGGTGTCTCCAGACTGTTTATGTGATTCACAGATTTTTATGAAGGACTTTATTTCCTTTAGGTAAATTTGCAGACAAAAACTTGTATGCAACATTATTTTGAGTTTATATTCCAGACAATGTTCATTACCACTCCGCACAAACTGCATGAGCTGATAGTTAAATATGTGAGCTAATTCGTTTGAACATCTTAAATAATAGACACTGAGCCCCAACAGATTTTAATTAAATCTGTGAAAGTCTTGATTGTGCGGTTTACTGTTATTATAAAGCAATTAATTCGTAAATGTCTCAAAGCTTTCCCTGTCGCTTCCCACGCCGAAAACTTTGACTACACCCTTTACTACATTAAGAAAGAAAATGTAAAAAATGAGAAGATTTAATGGAGTTGACCATGATTAACTTTTTATAAAATGCACACTCATTCTTCCCATGGAATCCAACCTCGTTCATCTCCCCAATTTTATAATCGTGAGATGAGATGATGGGATGAAGATGAGATTTTGTAGTTTGGTTCTGGTCTCTGAGCAAGTCGTGCGAAAAGAAATCCGTCAACGGTGAAAATTATTCGATAGTGTACCACGGACGGAGGTTCCAAACCTTTTAGACTTTCTGCGATAACGTCGCAATTTCGACCTTATCTACTGTTCGTTAAACTTTAAGCCGGTAAAGGGTGGTTACAAAGTGAAATATGTCTGGCATTTTCAAATCCAATTTAGTTGGCATATTGCGCTAAGATTTTATTCCGAATGGAAGGATTCCCTGCAAAATAGTCTGTTATTTTAATTTTCACTAAATATTCTTAAAAGTTATGTATTAGATTTGTACTTCGAAAATTCGAACCAACTGGGTTTTGTAGAGTTAGTATTTATCGCTCATATATTCTAAGGAATCGGTATCGATGATTATCGATTAATTTAATTTTGAATTTCGAAAAATTTATTCACATTCCTGGGCAATTCTACATAGTTTCTCTATTTACTAATAATTACTACTATGTTTACTCAATAGCTAATTCCCAGCAGATTTACGTTGAACTAATCTCTGACTGAATGTATCGATAAAACTTGAAGTTAGTTGGTCATTTGTTTTAATTCAGTGCGTCTCAAGTGTTGCATATTTTCACAGAAGTATTGTAATTTCACATGCAAGTCGTCTTTTACTAGTTCCCATGACCTACTCGTGTTTCTCCGGTACAAGCTACATTACAATACAAATAGCACTACTTTATCTAGATTAGCCATGCACTATTGCACAGGTGCATTCACTATAGTGAATTCGCTTTGTTGATTATGATTCCCTGACTTAAAACTGACAAGACAAGGACTTTGTAGTTAGTGATGCAAAAAAGTGCACTGTAGTCGTCCTTAATAAATTGACCTCCCATGAGTTGGTTGGTACTAGACCGAGGACATCCTCAATTTCAATTTCACTCAAGTGAAATGAGTGCGATATCATTTATTAAATTATAAATTGGAATGACCAGCTTTGATTTACGTAGCAGCAATAGTGACTGTCATTTAATTAAAGGAAACTATTTTGCACGTTCAGCTAAAACGCCAGGACGGCAGAGTATCCTCAATAAATTAAATTGTCGTCGCTTGCACGGATGTACGAACTAATTAAAATGGGAATTTCCCAACTATAAATGAATATTAACACCTCATATCCATTGAACCAATCTGAAGACACGTACAGGTTGAAGCAAGTTGAGTTTGCAAAGTTACGAAATATCCGGCGTAGAATAATCCCTTGTTAGGGTTAGTTGACAGTAGTGCAGTGCAGTAAGGGTTGACTGAATAGGGCTATAAATGGGAAGTTGATTTATTATCGTGCGTAAATCATAAGGACAGAATTTTTTAAGTCAGGGATTTTGCGGCTTGGCGTGGCAATTGACATGGTTAGTTGACGATGCGGCGAATTTTTTGGCCAACAAAACTAAGGTGCAACAATATTGTTAGTGGTAACTCTACATGTACATTTTGGGATCGGTCCAGTACCTTGAATAAAATGTTATGAAAAGTCTACTCAGAAGTGAAATTCAAATTGGCTTATTTCAATCTTTTAGTACATGCACGTGTAAGAATGTTCAAAATTCTCTTTGTCGATAATTTTTTGATGAACAATGAAAATTTTTCCGTAATGCAGGCGCAGACTAAAACCTTCAGGATTAATCTTCTGGAGTGTCCTTGCCGTGAATATGAATCTTTCATCAGCGCATTAAATTATTTTCTAATTATTCCGCAGTACTACTAATAAACACTATAATTGTCACTTTCGCGGACATTTCGGCAGAGTACGCCCGAGAAGCTACCGCCGATTAGCGGTATTTGTAGTCAAGTGGTTACCTTGTGAGACACTTAACAGCCTTAAAGGTTATACCCTGAAATGACATTTACGACCGAAGAGAGTTCCCTGTAAGTGTAAGACTCGTCAGGTGTGGCTAACTGCATTCTACTATTGTGTATTTTATACAACTTTAAATTATATTGTGTAAATAATATAATAATCAAATGCAACCGCTATGGTCAGACAACTCTATCCTGCATTGTTGTACTCTATTGTATTGTATTGTTGTGTAATACTTAAGTCCAGACTTAAAGCCAGAAGCCAGTGGAATGCAAATGCAATTATGTAGGGCACTGAAACAACTTAGAGTTAACTTGCCATACCACTTGGCTCGGTTGCTTTGTTTTTTCTTCTTGGTTCGTTGATTCTTGTTGTTTTGAATCAGAATTAAGTTGTCCGATTTTTATGACAGTCGAGGGAATCTTGGGTATGCAGACTGCGGAAGAAGGAAATATCCAACAATTGAAAGTTATGGTTTTGACTTCTCATTACTACTGTAAGAAAAGAACCTTACAACTTAATCAATCCTTTTCAGGTCCAGTCTGGCCTATAGCCTATAGTCTGGCCTCAAACCATATCATTCAACATGGTCAAAATTTCCTTTCCCATCTTTTAGAATACATAGGAATAAATTTAAAAATTGTTTTTTGTCTTGACAGTAAAGATTTCAAAACTATTCTTAATAACAATACCGGTTTCATGGGTGCAAACTTTCGTTTCAAAACCAGTAAGGTCATTCTAGGTGATTATGGTTATATGGATAATATGGGTAATGGGTTGAAGAATGCATCTATTGGTAATGACGGTTTTTTAGTAGTCTCCAGATGGAATCTGTCAAGGTGATCATAGACAGACACAGCATACATGTAGGGATTTTAAATTGGACTTGAGGCGATTGGAATTCTTTGTTCGAGATGTCTAGAATTTTCATGTCTTGTTCGATTCGATCCCCAAGGGATAATAGAACACAGGACAGGTTTTCAGTATATATAATTAAACGTGGGGAATTTTTGGTGTGTGGGTTGAAATTGAGAACAGGACAGAGTTTCTGTTTTGGGTTCACGGTTTAGAGATTTCTTAAAAGTGAGTGTACATACGGGTTTGAAGGAATTGTTTAAACATTTTGAAAGTACTTTTAATTCTCGACTTTTCCCAATCACTTCACTACAACTAATTTTGATACACTTATTTTATATTTTTTCAAAATAATTTGAATGGGAAATAGCTTAAGTTATACCTCGGCATTTTTATCATATTTTGGGGTTATGTCTAAACGTTACCAATTTGTGTATTCCACATGCCCAGTTCTACACAAACATTTCTTTTTGAATCTAGGTTTATTGGTTGCCTTTTAACACACATTTCGCAAATCTGGCAGACAATAAACTGGTCTAGGAGTATAATGGACATTCGACAAAAGTTCGAGGCGAGGACATGAAATTCTATTAAATTTCTTTACAAAGTAAAATCACATGAAGGAATAATGTTTTCATTGCACGAATTACACATTACCCAAGCAGTACATTGTGCATTGTTGTGAAATGCTAGCCGTGGATGATCAGGTGGACCATGCAGGTGATACAAAAATCCAAGTCAGCTCAAAATAAGAATTCTTTAGAAGTGACCGACGAAGATTAGATGAAGATGATGGGAGGTTGGTTCGGGGATTTTTGGGATGAAAGAAAATGATGCGATGCGTGTGATCCGTTCTTTTCTAGTAATTCTTCCCTGGTCTAGCCTTCCTGCAAGTGTATGGGCTTAACGAGTTCATATTGTTCGGATTTCGCCGCACTAGTACAGGGTTGGAAATAGATGTCCAGAAAGCATGTTTACTTCTAGCCGACAATAGGTCGTCAAAATTAACATTTCTCGGGAAATTGTTTATCTGTTTCAAATAATGACCATTTAACTTCAAGACTGAAACATTCTTAAAAGTTTCTTTAAGACAGAAATAAAAATTCGGGTATTTTTGGAACAGAATTATTAAATAGCGATAAATTCAAGGCTGTTAGAACTTACTATCGGTCAATTGATTTTTTGAGTCGTTTAATTCAACTAACGTCCTTCCAAAGATGAATTGGAATTGTTTGCAGCCATTTTTATTTATTTCTAGAGTTACTGACTCATATTTGTGACCCTGTGCTGTACGTACTGTACAAAATAAGATGATACGAATGAATAGAATAGAGAAGATGATCCAATTCAATTTCAGAGTCTTATGTGTAACTCACGACGCGACGGAGACGCCGGTTGAATTGTCCTACTGATTGATACATGAGTGGCAGACAATGGAAGGCCAGTGAAATATAATACCTAAGTCCTGTCTGGCCTAATTACTCTAGGCACTACATATATACGAAAATCTGCACGTACGTGCACTTCGTAGTTCGTAGTGTCAGATTTTATATTGCCTAAGTGTGAACTCTTGTCACAAAGAAATCTTTTCAAGTGTTAATCCGACGGCGGATTTCAAGAAACTACAATAGGGAGTCTCAAGTTGTAGGGTGAACAAGTCTTGACATGAAATCTGACATGTGACCCAGCAGGTTTAACGACAATGGGGAAATTTTAGGCTGAAATTCGAGGAAAGAATTAGAAATTCATCAAACAGGAAATATCCACGTCCGCTCAGGGGATTTAGCACTCACCATGACCGGGCTAGAAACTAATTGTTGAACTTTATTCGCAGTCGAGGTTTAAACATAGTAGTTTTCCAGTTCAGAAGGTAACGTTGTGAAAATTCACGACATTTGGTATTCCGTTCTCCTACTCTGTATTTAATTTAAGTTTCATGGGAAAGAGATTAAAATCCGGCTAAGATTGACTCGATTTTGGGGTTAGTTTTAGTCTTAGTATTTGCTTACCGTCGTGTCGTGTCTGGATTTAATTTCATTCAGATTTCCCTGTCTGTCCGTGTACCCCTGCATGTGCCTGACCTAATTTAGTGATTGCTTTTAAAGTGCCTCATTTGTGCCTTGTTTGAGAGAGAAGACGATACGATATTATGGGTTGTTTTCCTTTTACGAAATTTGTGAGAGTGTAAGAGCGTGTAGGGTTACTTACTTGTATCTGGTCGTTCGTGGGTTTACAGTAAAGTAAAGTTCTAAGGTATTCTGGGCACGGAAATCCAATTAGTTTCATATTCGTTGTTATACTAATTAGGTTCCTCTCTTGTGTCTACCAAGGTAGACTTGGTTTAGCCAGGAAGGACTTTATTTTGGATTCACGTTTCTGCGTCAGAATCACAGTTTTAAAAAATGAGTAGATTACGAGGGCCATTCCTAAAGTTTTTTCCGAAGTTTGAGGGACCATAGCTCCGTTGTTCTTTGGCGGATTTGCTCGAAATTTTGCAAGGTTGTTAGCTATGTACTGGTATATGCGTG
>JAQFYE010002613.1:0-17520 GCA_034694305.1 Protaphorura glebata
AAATTACAATAAAGAAAGAATTGAAGCGAGAGTTTGGAGTGTAATTTTCAAATTTATTTGGACATCTTATCATCATCAGACCAATCCACTGTTGGATCATCCATTTTATTTATGAGAACAACTAAGGACTTCACTCCATTAGCTTTAGCGAGTAGAGCGTGTTCACGGGTTTGACCTCCTTTCTCGAATCCGGTCTCAAATTCTCCTTTCCGAGCAGAGATGACCTGCGAGGTCACAAAATAATTTTATACAATTCATGTGAGCATGTGGGTCTTGGCCCCAGAATGAAATAAATTGTTAACGTTTGTAATTTGATCTGAATTAATCAATTAAAATAAGGATACTGGTTGCCTTCTTCTCATCTGTGCTACAATCCTTGACCTAGAGGTCAAACCTTACAATTTCTATTGATATTCGGTTGTATCGGAGTTGGTAAGCCAATAAACCTTATTAAATGTCATAAGCTAGTAATTGAATTGAATGAACTCACTAAAATGCCCAAATCCGCCTGACTTGTCCCAATAATCATGTTTGGTAAGAGATGTTTGTGACCTGGAGCATCAAGAATTGAAAAATGCTTCTTGTCAGTGTCAAAGTAATCCCGTCCAACTTCCACTGTTTTTCCTTTGTCTCTTTCCTCTTGATTTGTATCCATAACTCTGGCGAAAGACCATGATGCCCTCCCACACACTTCGGCTTCACGTTCATGTTTCTCAAGCGTCCGTTTGTCAACTCTTCCAGTCAGATACATTATCTGACCACCGATTGTGGATTTCCCAGCGTCTGAAAATTAAATATAATCCTCATAGTGAACTGTACATACTTTTCCACGGTATGGCATTTACTGTTTCGGCCGCACTGTCAATCCAAGTAGCGTATAGTCAATACTATAGATAATATAAAAATATTTCTAAATTCTAATATATCTCTAATATCTCTAATATAGAGGTAATCAGTGCCCATAACTAGAAACACAGTGGGATAAATTGTTACAAGTTAACGTCGCCTTGTTTTTCTCGTAAATTAAAAAATTGATTTTGATCTGGCAGTTACATGAATTCAAGAAACTGATTTTTGAAGATTCAAAAAATGTGGTAACTTACCGACATGCCCAATGAAAATGATGCTCACGTGGTCCCTCTTGTCTGGGTTTGATTTGGCGGCATTTGCCCCACTGGGGTCAATGTCAATGACACTGACCTCTGCCACCCCTTCGTGAGAGACATCAGCATCTTGGTCAATTTTCTCATCTCCGCAAGGGTTATCTAATAGAATTAGACAAATTGGTCAAACAACAACCATACACAGGAGGTGCGAAAAGGCGTAGAAGCGTGATGACGATGACGATGACTGCCATCATAAACGACATGCGACATAAGGACAGAATACGGGGTTATCCCGAACAGTCCCATTTCTGTGTACTATTGAGCGATTCACACGAGACACGAATGGCACTTTTGAAGACATCTATAGAACAAAATTAATCCAAGTGGATAGGACCAATGTCATCAGTGAGAGAATAGCGTAGTAGTACAAGACGAGTTCATGTCTGGAATCTGTTAGGACAGGGTTCGATTCCTTGGGACTGACTTTTCCCGCACATTTATAGATTTACCCTTGTATAGTCTCTTTTTCCGGAGAACATTAGATACGCTTATTTGTTAAAAATTAGGTGAATTTCTATACCTGCATAGCAGGGTTGGGAACTCTCTCCTTCGTAGAATTATTATAACGTAAAACTTACCAATTAAATTTTGAGAACATGATGTCAAGGAGTCGTTGTAAGTTTCCCCTAAATTCAGTCAAGATAACTCATCAGCGGGAACGATTGACTCAAGTTGGTTCGGGTCATGGTCAAGAGTGCCCAAGAAATTATAATCTTCGTTTGTTTCCATTTCCATCATTCGTTTTTTATTTTCAGCCGACCTGTCAAGATAATAATAAACGCCGAGATTTATTAATTTATATACGGGATACCTTTTATCCCGTTATACAAGGTGGTGCATAACAAGAAGAGAATAATAGCAGGAAGTTATGAGCCACAGTGTATTCTGACAATATTCACACAATTTCTCTTAAATACAATACTAGAAGGCAGAATGGTGAAATATACCTATGTAGTTTTCCCTAAAATACGACAGAACGGCACGCACCTGAATGAAAATTCGGTTCGGAGAAAGAAATCGGACTGAAGTAACAGCAGAAGGCAGTTTGAGGTTTTACTACAATTTATGATGCAACTGTATACCATTGTTACTTGACAATTTGTGCGTGACGCAAGGCGTGGAAATATTTCATGAGTCACATTAATCTTGTACAGGATAAAGCTGAAAAACGTACACAAAACGATGGACAGACAGACTAAGTTGGCAAGTCGGCACTCGATTGTGGATTCAAAATAAAATATGCAATTAAAGACAACGCTAACGAATTCCGTTATTTTCATCCAAAATTCGGCATACTATGTATTAATTTTAGATAAAATAATTTTAAGCTAGAAATTATATTATACACTCGAGAATCAGTAACTGGTATATTGAAAAAAAAATGCATTTTTTTGTAATTTTGTGAAAACTATCAAGATATAGTTATGATGGCCAACCAGAGGTTATACGAATATTGGTTGACTGTATTGTTCTTGTGCAGTAATCGGATAACCTCTTTCCAAACAAAAGTTTTCTCAAATAAAGTATTGAAACGTTTCAGCGAAATCTGGTAATTAAATTGCCCAATGGCCGCTGATATACACGGTGTCCGCGAGAAAGCGCATAATTGTTTGTTGATATTTTGGCTAAGTTACAAGAAATTATGTTGCAGTCCGATTGGAATTATTGATGAATTGTAAGAATTTATTTTATCAACGTAAACCATCAGAATAAAAATCATTGGGACAGTGGGGCTCATCCATAAAACTAATGTTTGATTTAAGTTAATAAAATTAGTGTGTGGTTTACGTCTATAAAATAATTTCTTACAATTCATCAATAATTCCAATCGGACTGCAACATAATTTCTTGTAACTTAGCCAAATGTCATCAAACAATTTTTGCGCTTTCTCGTGGACACCGGGCTGTATATTCAAAGATATTTCGACATAAACCAGTAAAACAAAATTAGCTCAGGTGAAGTGGAAAATGGGACGGAGCGGGGGTCCGAACGGTTATGAAATACCATGGATAATACTCCTCTATCTAATTTGGGTAAACACCTGCGGATACTACCTTGTATTTGACAATCAATTAGCTCAAGTGTTTTGGAACAAAAACTCCAATTGATAATGTCAGTAAAATGAATAAATTAATACTTTGCAATAATTTAACTTGAACCGAACAGTAGAGATTTGTCCTTCCAGCTTCGTATACACGAAGACGGTTCCATTTCCTAATTTCGTCTTGACACAGAAATTATTATTTAGCTAGAGAAATGTTGAAACTCGGGAAATTCTGTCTAATTTTTTTGGCCGCAACTTTGGCCTTAGCTACGGACGCAACTGGTCCTACGAATCCGAACTTGAAAAGTGCCCTTTCGGTAAAGGGTAGAAAGGCCAATATAATAATCAAAATGACTGCTGGAACCAAGGAAGTGTTGAATTCACTCAATCAAATTCAATTCAGTGACCGTTCCACAAAATTGAACGCCGTTACAAGTGCTCTTAAAGCTCATGCCGCTGAGTCTCAAAAACAAATTCTAGACTTTTTAAAATCTTTAGAAAACGGGCCAACATTTCAAAGTCTTTGGATCAGTAATAAAGTCTATGTGTCTGATGCGGATGCTGCGATGGTTGAGAAATTGGCGCTGATTGAAGGTATTGCAGAGATCTACGAGGAACATATCGCGCAATTGGAGGATTCACGCGATGAAGAAACCGACGATTTGGTAGCAAGTACGTCACATCATAAAGAAGTTGAACCATTGGCTGAACCAGGTATAGAACTCATTCAGGCACATTTTGTATGGTCTGAATTGGGGATCAACGGAACTGGGGCCGTCGTCGCGGGGATTGCATCAGGTGTCCGAAGTACCCATGAAGCTCTGAGAGATAATATCCTTGTCAATTATGGTTGGTTTGACCCAGCCGGAGATGCATTATTCCCAGAAGACCTAAACGGACAAGGCACTCACACATTAGGAATAGCTGTTGGAAGTCATGGGATTGGAGTCGCACCAGGAGCTAAGTGGATGTCTTGTCGAGCTTGTTATGAGTACGATTGCTTGGAATCATATTTGGACCGCTGTGCTCAATTTGTACTTTGTCCGACCTTTCCAGATGGTACTTCTTCAGATTGTACTAAAGCACCACATGTGGTCTCAAATTCATGGACAGGTGGTCAAGGAGATATTTGGTTCAATCCGGCCATTGAGGCCATGAAGACTGCTGGGATTCATCCAGTTTTCTCTAATGGACAAAATGGTCCCAACTGCGGAACGGCGAGGTCACCGGCAGATTCGACAAATGGCGTCATCGGTGTTGGAGCCTCCACACGGTCTGATGGCTTGGCCTATTCGTCAAGTCAAGGTCCATCCGTGACAGGATTGATCAAACCGGATATCACTGCTCCAGGAGATTACATCCGATCTGCTTATAGAACTAGTGATACTTATTATAGTTCAATGTCCGGTACTGCTATGGCGTCCTCTCATGTTTCTGGCGTCATTGCCCTTATGGCTTCTGTCAATCCAAATTTGCCATATGTTGATGTTGAGAAATTCCTGTATAATTATACGGATCGTGCTATTGTTAGAACGGAAAAGAATTGTGATGACGTCCCAGAAACCGTATTTCCAAATAATGCTTTCGGTTGGGGACGTTTAAATGCGTTCAGGTCTGTTCGTTCTCTAATTAATTCAATGAAGAAATAACATTTAAATAAAATTATCAGCTGTAACTGTCATATGTCTAATTAATAAAAGCACACGTGGGAATTAAATTGAACTAATTAATTGGCACCTCAGTTGATAATGAAATGAATTGTCACTGCTGCCGTATGTGATTTTCATAATAACAAGCTCGTTGAATAAAACCTTCTCAAGTAGTTATAATTCATTGCGTTATTTGTTACGCAATTGCAATC
Source organism: Protaphorura glebata (assembly GCA_034694305.1). Classification (NCBI taxonomy): domain Eukaryota; kingdom Metazoa; phylum Arthropoda; class Collembola; order Poduromorpha; family Onychiuridae; genus Protaphorura; species Protaphorura glebata. Next base: position 5,073 of record JAQFYE010002613.1, read on the forward strand.
AATTTGAGTTTTTTGTATGGAAATCAATTTGTTCAAAATGCAAGCACTAGTATTTGGCAATAGTTGACTCAAGTGTTGACAAATAAAAACACTCGACTTGATTATGTCAGCCAAATAAATAAATTCATATCTTTTAATAATTCAATTTCAATTGAACAGTAGTAGTTTATTCCTCAAACATTAAGCATACAATTCTGATTTGGAACCAGACCATCTCGATTTACGATTCTTAGCAAAAAAAAATGGGGAAACTCGGACCATTCTGTTTAATTTTCGCGGCCATGGCCGGGGCTTTGGCGACAAGCAGCCCTACAAATCCCACCTTAAAAAATATTCTTGCCGCCGAAGGTAACACTGCCAATATAATAATCAAAATGGCTGCTGGAACACAGGAAGTGTTAAATTCTCTCAATCAAATTCAATTCAATGATCGATCCACAAAATTAAACGCCGTCACAAATGTTCTTAAAAGTCATGCTGCTCAGTCCCAGAAACAAGTTTTGGGATTTTTAAAATCTGTAAAAAATGGGCCAACATTTCGAAGCCTTTGGATTAGTAACAAAATCTTTGTGGCCAATGCGGATGCTGCCCTGGTTGAGAAGTTGGAGATGATGGAAGGTATTGCTGAGATATACGAGGAACATGTGGCACAATTGGAGGTGTCGAATACTGACGATATGAAGCCATTGGCTGAAAAAACCAGTGATATGACGCCATCAGCTGAACGAGGTATCGAACTCATCCAAGCACATTTTGTTTGGTCTGAACTTGGAATTAATGGGACTGGGGCTATCGTCGCAACGATTGCATCAGGTGCCCGAGGTACCCATGAAACCCTGAGAGATAATATGCTTCAAGATTATGGTTGGTTTGACCCCCCTGAAGGATCATTGACCCCAAATGATCAAAATGGTCATGGGACTCATACATTGGGAATACTTGTTGGAAGTCATGGGATTGGAGTTGCACCAGGAGCAAAATGGATGACTTGCCGAGCTTGTTATATCTCAAATTGTTTCGAGTCCGATTTGGAACGTTGTGCTCAATTTGTACTTTGTCCAACCTTTGCCGATGGAACTTCTTCAGATTGTACTAAAGCACCACACGTTGTCTCAAATACTTGGGAAGGTGGCCAGGGTGATACTTGGTTCAATCCTATTATTGATGCCTGGAAAACTGCTGGAATTGTCCCTGTCTTTACTAATGGGCAAGGTGGTCCAAATTGTGGAAGTGCCAAGTCACCGGCGGATTCAACAATAGGTGTCATCGGAGTTGGGGCGACGACAATGACGGATGGATTGGCATCTTATTCAAGTCAAGGTCCATCTGTGACAGGATTCATTAAACCAGATATCACTGCTCCTGGAGATTACGCCCGATCGGCTTATATAAATAGTGATACTTATTATTATTCAATGTCTGGGCTCAGTGTAGCCACACCGCATGTCTCTGGTGTCATTGCCCTTATGGCTTCTGTCAATCCGAATTTGTCTTATGCTGATGTCCAGAAATTCTTGTTTGATTATACGGATCGTGCTATCATTAGAACAGAGAAAAATTGTGGTGACGTACCAGAACTCGTTTTCCCAAATAACGCTTTCGGGTGGGGACGCATAAATGCGTTCAGATCCGTTCGGTCTTTAATTAATTCAATGAGCAAATAATAATTAATAAAAGCTCACGTGGAATTTAAATTAAATTAAAAACTAATTGGTACTTCAATTCATAATAAATCGTTACCACTCCCGTACCGTATGTGTTTTTCTTTTGCATAAAAACAAACTCATTGAATAGCGTTACTCTTTCAAGCACTTAATTCATTCTGTAATTTGTTCCACTCCACAAGTGACTATAAGACTCAATTTGAGTTTTTTTATGAAAATCATTTAGCACAAGGTGAAACAGTATTTCGATAAAGGCTTGGTTGCTCACTCATTCGTAATGTTGAAGTACTTTAGGATAACAGCATGCACAGTAAAACTAACTATAAACTAAGACTAATGGCTTTTACGCCAGTCCTATCAGTTCTACTTATAATTGCGAATCATCGGACTGTTGTAAACAGGAGGACGGATAACACAGGGTACAGGGCGTTTGAGAGAAGACACAGAATTGTTTGTTCATTTTTTGGCGTGGTTACAAAAAATTATGTCACAGTCGAGCTAAGATTCCTTCATCTATGTCAGCTTAATAACGAATGCGATTAATCTATAATTACAATTTGAATGGGTTTTGGAGGAATCCAAATTATAAAAATGGTTATTAAAATAAATTAACGTTAATTTTGAGCTGATAAATAAAATGTTGGAGAAATTTTAGCTTGATTGTGACATAAATTTTTAAAACCGCGCCAAAAAAATGAACATATAATTGTACGTATTTTCGTAAACACCCTGTATATTGGAGTCATGGGCCCTTTATGTTTCCTCAGCTTCAATTTTCGGCTAACTGACTTCCTTTGAATCGACCCATTTGATCAGATTCTAGCGTAAAATATATATACGTCCTATATCCACTATTTTGAGACACCCTGTATTATAATAGATTTATAGGATGGATTCTACGCGTGCCGTCGATATGAATTGGTTTACATTCCATAACGTTCTGTCTTGATTGCCATTTAATTAGCTAATTAATTGCTTTGTGTCCGATTATGTCCGTCATGTTGTTTCAGGTGCAGCTCTACTTCTAATTACATATGTAAAGAAAAGACCGCAAGCACGCTTACTTTTGACTTTTGGTCACTCGTATCAACTTACACAAGCTAAGTTTTGATGATATAATTTGTATTTTATTGTAATAATGGTGATGGTCATTTAAGCAGAGACTTAGATTACAAACAGATTATTTTATCATACGTAATATGGCGTTGGCCGCCACTACTTGAAATACATAAAATTGTCATTGTCAATTAAAAATAAATAGGAAACAATTGCATTAGTACTTGAGAAATTATTATTTTAATTAGTTTCACCTCTAAGTAATTTAATGTCACTAGAAACTATTCTAAATGCATGGCTCATAAAATTTATTTTTGGGAAAAGTGAGACATAGATTTTATAAGTAGAGAGAATCGAGTTTAAGAACAAACAAACAAACAATATACAATGCTGAATTTACAGGACCTTTTAGGCATTCAAAATTAGCTCAATTTTGGTGGGGATCAGAAAACCGCAGTTCAGTGCGATCACTTTGTTCTAGACCCCTGCGCGCCACACTTGGAGGAAACACAGAATATTTGTCAAAAAATGTAGATCTCACTTTCGCACAGCCACAATGGAGTGGGACTGAATAATTCACAAATCACAAGTCCGTGAACCACTTTCTAATATATATATATATATTTGGTATGAAATTACTATGTAATCTAATATTTCTTAGAGTTTTCGACAATTCACCAAACGGCTAATCTACTTTAATAAATTGGGATCTCCAAGAGGGCGCACATTCCCGCGTATTCTGATTGGCTTCTTGACTAATGAATTTGCTTGTGCAATGTACTTCTTCCTTTCCTTGATCATTTCCCACCTCTCTTCCTTTGTTTTTTCTTCTTTGTATTCCCCGTCACCGTTTAGACTGTTGCCAAATGCGCCAAATCCAGATCTCCCGTTGGCACCACCTGACCCTCGACCTGCACCACCACGACCACCTCGACCACCACCTGCAGCCATTCCAATCGCGACGCCAACTTTTCCATCCACCAATCGTATTTGTGTCCCGAGATATCCAATTATTGTCAACAAGCCAAGAACAGCAATCACCTTATTTGTAGCCATTTTTATTTCTGCGAAAACAATCTCCGCGATTTTAACCTTTATTTTTTTTACGAGAAACTGCCTTATTTTGAAAATATTAGTTTTCTGTGGATATTTCCTTGAAACTTATGAGGGAATTTTTTGAACGACAGTTGTGTTTGAAAGATCAATGAACAGTGTCACTTTGATATCGCTCAGTATCAGTAATCCATGAATTCCATATTTTTTTTTGTACAGGGTGGTTCAAAACCATTTGATATACCCAGATCGCCTGTTCTCAATCACTTCAATCAATAGAAAGAAGCCTTTCAAATGTGAAATAAATATTTCTGAGAAATTTTAAGTGAGATTATCATTATCGCTGTTGAACCCTACAAAATGTACACGTCACTTTTATCTCCGCGTTCTTACGTTAAGTTCTGTATGAGACACCCGGTATAACTGAATTTATTATGATTGTTGCTACGTATTAGCCTTGTGAATTACTCATTAACTGTCTACAATAGTCTACATCCTGCCTGCGAACTCTATCAAGTAAGTGCCAATTGTACGATAGATAATTTATGAAAACAAGTTTGAACTACGTTTCAGCCTGGTTGTCCATTGATGCCGTGGATATTCTAACTGATTTAAGTTTAAGCGGAGTTAAAATCCCCACTTTTTAGGATGTCGATCAATAATGGGCAGGTTGAGAGGCATTTGCATTACTGGGAATTTCAGCCCAGTTTACCCTATAATCGGAAAATACTAAAAATGGGTTGATCCATTCAGACGATCCAATTTCCAGGGAATCTAAAAACCTGTTCAGAAAAACTCGGTTTCTGATAAAAGCGTCGGGCGCTTAAGACTCTGTGACGCGGAAAATAGCTCAACCATTATACCACTGCAATGGATTATTTAGTTTAACTTAATAAATCAAGTCCTTGTACATTTGACACATACTGTTGATTTATTTAAAAAACATTTCGTGTGTTGTTACATAATAATATAATTATTATATACATTTTACAAAATATTATTAAATAATCTCTCGTGAATTTAAGTTAGCAATAAATATAATTTCATCCTCATTTTTAGAACCCAACTGTTGAAGCGCTGCTTCTGGTCACTCTCGTTAGTGAGACTGGACATCCCCACTAATGAGTTCATCACATAAAGTACTCAGTTTTGAAATCTCTCTTGCTTTTTGCTCCACATCATTCTGTAATGTCTCAACCTTCAAATCAGCTTTTCGAATAAGAACTCTCTGTCGACTTGCATCTATCTCCATTTCCTTTATTCTTCCTTCATAATTACTATGCATCCTGTGTGACAAACAAACAAAATAATTAGATACAATAAAATCCATGACCCATGGATTCTGTCTGTCTATCCCACCGTCCTTCCATGCACTAAACTCTGGTCATTAGTGTGAGAGGGATAAGGACGTCCTTTTTTTTCCCTAGATGGAACCACCTGGTTCGTTCGGGTGTGTTATTTTTTAGTTGTTAATAAAATCATATATACACTATGTTACAAAATAAATAGGCCGTACAAGTTTTGGACCTAAGCTCATGGCTACCGTGTTAATTTTAGGAAATACACACGCTAATTGATACGACTCATCGTAAGCCCGCACGATCAAACATCGTCGCGTCTGTTCCGTACGGATTGGGTTGGCGTTCCCTTGGCCTAGGGAAGGTACCCCTAGTAGTAGGAACAACTCTAGTGAACGACGGCACCTTTAAACCAACCACTGTACATAGTTGTAACTTGTGTAATTAAAGAGTTGATTTGAAGAAGTTAAACAAGAATACACTGGTTGAGACCAGAAATTGTGGAACTAACTGCAAGGTCCTCTTAATAGTCTCCTCATCAATTCTGTCGGATTACATGAGTAGGAGGTACGAGTGCGCAGATTCCTCATTTTTCCTAACCCAGGAACACAACGTTAAACCTTAACATACGAACGTACAACAGCAGAAACCAAAAACCCGCACACGAACATACATACATACATACAAATAATGTACACTTGAAACCCGCAAAGGAAAATGAGAATAACACAACAATGAGAATGTAGGTCATTGGAACGGGTTGAAATATTTATAGATCCCAACCCTTTAGTAGGATGTATAGGAGTGTACCAGAGAACATTGATGTCACGCAAGCTAGAGAAGAACCGTAGCCACTAAAACCGCGAGGACGAGAGAGGGAAACTCAGCCCCGAAGTACTTACGGGTTAAAATAAGGCGCACTGGCTCCCGTCCGTGCTCTTCTACACACCGTGCTCTTACGTGTAAAAATCGTCACACTCTTTCATACGTAGTAGGTCTTCTATCCTTTATCCATATTCAATGGGAGTGTACATACATACCCCACCGATCCTTTAACCCACGAAACCATGTTAAACTTTAACATGGCATCAAACTCCAACACAAACCCCGCCGAACCAAAAACCCACCAAAACTCAAAAACATCACACAATGTACATATTCTCCATAACCAAAATACATTACATTACATTACAAGTACACACAAACAATACTACATCACAACAGTACACTGTAATACAAAAGTACAACATAATCGGATTTCATTTCCAATTTTCAACATTGAAAATTCATGTTTCGAATTTCGCATGTCGAGCGATGGCACAGGCGAATCGTTTTGAAAAAATTCGAGTGCCAGTTTAAGAATGAAAAAGCCAGCAACTCTCAGCGAAATTTTTCAAAACGATTCGACTGTGGTACCAGCGCGAGACGGAGCAGGTTTGAATATTACCCAAGCTGGAGGCAAGATTTATAGCAGATGAGACTAAAAACTCAAGCCAGTTCTAATTCATAGGTGTCTATCCCTCACTTTTTCTCTAACCCAGGAAACAACGTTACAACTAACCCATGAACTTTCTAACCCATGAAACAACGAAACCAAAGAAAAACCGCCAAACCAAAAACCCGCCGAAACATACATAAGTCCCAAAAAATCCCATCAAATCCAAAACCCGCCGAAACATACATAAGTCCCAAAAAATCCCATCAAATCCAAAACCCGCCAAACCCACCCGTCATACCCGCCCGCCAAACCCGCCACACAAAACACATGAACCATCATTCATAGTACCAAAATCGGCCTGACTCACTCGTTACACATGAAATTCATTCAACCAGCCTGACTCTCTCGTTTCACATGTAACTCATTCAACCAGGCAGACTCCTCACCGTCACATGAACGTACATACAAAATAATGTACACTCGAAACCCGCAAAGGATAATAACACAACAACGAGAATGTAGGTTATTGGAATAGGTTGAAATATTTAAAGGTATGGAAATATAGGTTTTAACCCTTACTTGCGTTCAATTTAAAGTCTCGAGTTGTATTCACAATTGAATTGTACCCTCTTTCAGAAAATTGAGAAAGGGAAAGGAACGGGACGTTCGTTCTTCTTTTAACCCATGAAAAGGATAATATGTACCATTAATCCAAAAATAAAAGTTCATAACAATATAATCAAAACAACCCATTGTCAGACCATCTCTCAGGGAACAACTCATCCGATGTTGTTGGAAAGCTAATTCCGTAGACATTATAAGCTATCAGTCTAAAAGTGTACGCAGTGGAAGGTAAAAGATCGGGTATGATAACGTGAATTCACATGCAGGTCCACTCTCAGTTTTATGAACAGTAAGCCATCGGCTTTCATCTAATTTCGGTACATCACTATATGAAAACATTATGTAATGTTGAATTGATTTGAGAAATGTGGATTTTCGCGTCCATTCCGTTCTTTGAAGGAAATGACTCAAATAGGAAGATATTACTCAGTTTAGGAAGTGGACATTTCCTCTCATCCACTCCGCTATCTCCCATCCATTCAATTCATCTCAATCTTTTAACATCTAACTCTCACACTATTTAGACTATCAAAATATTATGTCATGTAATCAAAATTATAGTCCGTCTGTCTTATACAACGCACGACTGCCTTTGCGGCTTTGGGTATTTGAATTTGATATGGTGGTGGTTCGATCCGTCGGTCAGACATTGTATCAATATTAGTTCTTTCAAAGTAGCTTTGCTTTGCTCGTATATTTTCGGTGCTGGTTCTGGTACTTGGTTTTGGTACCGATTTAGGCGCGGCCAGATCATAACGAATTTTTATTGTCTATTTATAACCGTATTCCTATCTTGGTGAGTTATTTTCTAAATTCTACTTTGAAATGGCATTGGCTAAAAAATATGGGTATGAGTTTTGTGCTCTATTGCTTTAATGCATTTCACCATCCCGGCATATTGCACCCGATGATTATCTTACATTCCAGACATCTTTGACAGAGTTTACACAAGAAAGCTCACGTAACAATTTTTGTATTATGGTCAGTCTGTCTTGATGTAAGAAACGCTACTGTCTACATATTTCGATATAGTGGTGATTCGATCCGTCGGACAGACATTGTATACTTGTTCGTTCCTTTATGCATGGTAGTATTGCCTTACTCGACTTGAATTTCTTGTGGAATCTGAATTGGAGGAAGGTATAATATAAAGTATATTATACATATATGAGATTTGTAATCTGACATTGAATCGAATAATTATTCATTGTTCAATTCCAATGAAAGCACTTCCAAACGAATTTAGTTTGAATTTTGTCAATATGAAAGGAAGGGAAAAATTTAAATGCAGCAATATTTCCACAGAATGAATACAAATTATTGTTTGTTTTTACTTGAGAGGAACACACTTATGTCAGATACTTTTTTACTCAATTCGATCACAAAGCAGCTTCTTCTATATTTGTTTGTTTTTGAATGGATTAATTCACATGTTTGAGTAAGTGAGTGCAGGTTGACTTTTGGCTGTTCACTTTTAATATTAGACGCTAAAAATAAATTGACACATTATAAGACTCTAGAGGAAGTAGGTTGATGGTAGATTTGGTGAGAAAAGAGAATCACTAATATTTTGAAGTTAATTTGGAAAGGAAAATATTAAATGTGATTTAGAACAGAATTTGAGCTATAGGGGTGACTTGGAATTTACTCATGGCAGGTGAAAGTGATTTGGACTGTAAATAGAAATTCCCTTTTGATCTATTGTTCTTCAAGTCTGTTTCGGCTTCGGCTGAAAACCATTGTTCTTTTGTTTAGATCGGACTAAGGTTCGTTTGGTTTAGAGAAGGTACCCCTAGTAGTAGAGTTAATCTTCTCTATAGGAATTGCACTTTAAATAAGGTTATCAATGTGATACGCTCGTTTTCTTATCGCAATATTGTTTTAAATTGACGACGTTGTCGACGTTTAAGGAATATTTATAACATGTCGGTCGTTCGATCCGTCGGTCAGACATTGCATCATCTATTTTGCTGGGATTTTTCCTACTAGTAGGTGTGACTCTAGTTAAATTAGATCACACATCTTTCTGCTCAAAATTGCGCAATCAATGCAGTTAGCATTGTTTATTTACTACTACTAGGGGAACCTTTCCTAAGTCAATTTAAAATCGAACCCACCATGAAAATTAAAAAAATATTCCAGGACGTTTGACCATTCAGTGTCAGTCTGAGTGAGTGAATGTTGAATGGATGAGTTGATTTGACAAATATTTCGCACCCATTTAGTTCTTTGAAGGAAAGGACTCAAATACCAAGACATTATTCAGTTCAGGTAGAATATATTACCTCGGATCCACTCCGTTGATGGATACATAGATAAAGGCGTTTTTATTTGTCAATCTTTTCAGAATAAACTGTTGTAAACAAGAAGACCAATCTCGAATCCATCCATTCATTCCGTCCCATCCCAATCTTTTAACATCTCAACACTCGACTCGAAGTCGACACTCGAAGTCGACCGAATCGTGGTATACAGGCAATATTTCTCATTTAAATTCTTGCCTACTACTGTGGGTACCGTTACTAGTAAAATGGAAAACATATTTATGAGGAAAGATGGGAGAATGCTTCACAGTGTGACGAATGTTAATTAATGAGTCCACTTAACGTGATTCAGAAAAAAATGAAGGGTGGAAGAGTCATTTTTTTATTTTGTTCTTTCGACAGAAAATGTAAGGAATTCTTTAGTTCAAGCTGCAGTGAAGTATTGATTTGAGGTTTGAGGAATAAGACAGTCATTTCCAATTACCACTTTGGTCCGAATGTCGACGACATTGCAAACTGAATTTCTTGACTAATAAAATTGACCGTGGCTTTTTGGTCCATCTGACCGAAATCAAATGACCACAAATATCGAGGAAAGTACCAGATTTGGAGTGATACCGGATTCTACGTATTATTCTAATATCATACCGTTCATGCAAGATTATCTCACATTCCAGACACCCGTCATCCGATCTACAGAAATAACTTCAAGTTTCTAACCAAATCACTCACTAATTTACATCGACATCGGACACCGTGGAATGTATTTTAACGTATAGTTCCTTGGTGTCCACTTCAGCCACGATTTAGGTGCCTCTAGTAGTAGGGAAACATCTGAATGAAAGCTAAAATAATATTAACCATTCATTAACCAAACAACGGCGGGCATACACGAATTTTATTTTTTAGATATCGCTTGGAAACAAAAATTCATTTTGTGGGTGTTATATTAAAATTAAATTACGAAACCGTCGTTACACAGGACTTGTGAATTAAGCTCTCAGTACGCAATGGAAAGTAAAACTTTTTACCGTCAGAGTCTTAAAATGCGCAAATGTATTATTTTTTTAGTTTGACGTCTAACGTAAAGTGGAGAGCCAAAAGACAATATGCACTCATTCACTCAAATAATGTGAATTCATTTTTCATCATACCAACCATTCATAAACAAACAAACAAACTACAATTTCGATATTTTTCGATTAGTGTAAGGTATTCTCGCTATAACGGCCATTTTTATTTTTACACTTCCAGAGCTAATTAAACAACGTTATTAGCATACCACATTTCGAAGCTGTAAAATCTCTGAATTTAAAAAAAAATTGAAATTTAAAAATTATTTGTTTAGATATCGGTAAGATTTATGAAGAAATATTGACGTTCAGTGATATTCAGTTTCCAACCTTCCAGATGTCGTATGCTAATAACATTTTAATAAGAATACTCGTTATAGTGAGAATACCTTTCAGTAATCGTAAAATGTCATTATTGTAAAAAAAAACAATGCCTTTCGAAATCTCAATGAAAATATTTTGTTTTGAAAATCTAGTCCATAATTCGGAAACTACGAGTCTTCATAACCCAATATATTAATTTAGAATAGCCTGTACTTGTAGTATCAAAATTAATTATTTATTTGATTTATGAGATAAGAAAGTGAAATCCCGGAAACTAAAGAATTCCTTACATTTTCTGTCGAAAGAATTAAAGATAAAAACGAATAGAATTCTCCGACTTCATTTTTCTCTCTCCGAAACACACTAACTAAACGCTCTGATTTGATATTCCTTCCATGGACAATATATGTTTCCATTTTCTTCAAGAATAAGCTGGCTTTGAATTTGGCCTAGGGAAGGCACCTAGGAGGCAATTCTAAGTGTAAGAACCTTATACACTAAATCTCATTTCCAGTAATCAGCAAATATTTAAAGACGATACTGAACAAATGGCGTTAGATTTTGAACAACTATGGACTCCATATTAGCCAATTTTGTAATAGTTGGTGCGTTTGAATTCTCTGCAGTGGAGAGTGTTGAAGAACTCTCGGGTTCATCACAATACTGACAGATTGTATGCCAAGTCATGTTTCTATTAGCTTTGGCTTGAACAGACCACTTGGCAATTGTTGAGTTCCCATCAAATCCTGGAGTAAATTGTAGAACAACTGAGAATGGTTGAATATTAGAAACTGCCAAATTATAAGGCGGTATTGGAAGAACAGGTTCAACCCCTGATTTAATATTTTCCTTTGGACGTGTATCCACAGACTTCAAATGAATAATTAGTACTCGCTTTCAATTGTATCACTTTCACAGTAGTCGTATTTGTTAAATTCATATTAATGAAACTGGATGGTAAATCTTTGACTCCATATCTGAGTAAGTAACCCGTCAAAATCCCATTCGCTTTCACCGGTTTCGTCCAAACGACAAGGACAGATCTGTCACTGATTTCTTTCCTCTAAAAGGTTGGATCAGATGGCATGTTTAGTAATGGTATTGGCCTTCTATGTTCAAATCCAGCTGGCTATCGCAAAATGATAATAATAAGTAGAATATTTCATAGAAGAAAGAACCGATGATTAGGTAAAATACTTTCAGTCGATCACTTGCTTCTACTGGAGAGAGAGAGAGAGAAAGAGAAAGAGACGAGAAATTTTTAATAAAAGTTTCACAGACAAGTCTATTGACACTACTACAAGCGAATTTGACTCTATTCATGCTTTTATGACGGGAGGGTTTGATATTCCTGTTGACTTGGGGTAAAGTGGACAAAGGCATCCCAAAGGACAACACAAGTAACCCATTAACGAAGAAAACCTCACGATAAAAATCTTCGAAATATACAAGTGTTAAACTCTATTGGTATACCTAAGCAAAATATCTTCTGCGGAGAAGTTTCCCACTGTAAGAAACTCAAAAATAGTGAAAAAATGTCACAGCAAGCAACCAAAATTGAGTACGGGACCCTACTGTATACCAAAACCATCTCAATTTGATCCCATGCTAGCTTTCATGACGGGAGGGTTTGATTTTCGGTAACTTGGGTAAA
>JAQFYE010002614.1:0-17517 GCA_034694305.1 Protaphorura glebata
GATGTCGTGACGTCACAGGCAAGACTGAGGGACCAAATCTAAATTAGCATGGAGCATGGCATATCCCTTCTTATAGCTCTACCATCCCTATAGCTCTACCATCCCTAGGCTGGCCGAAGGTGGAAATGGCAATTGAGTGTACTTCTGGATTGAAGTGAAAGTCAGCCCGGGACAGGGCGATTTTATTTGTTCATTCTTGCCTGGAGGGCTGGATGGGATCAACGAGAGAGGTTTACGGATGACTACATTTCTGAGTTGAATGGGTCGTAATTTATGAATGAGAGTGATTTTGGGTGGATAGCAAATAGTGGACCGACCGGTTCGAGTCCAAAAACTATTCAATTGCATTGTTCAAACCTTATATTTTTTATTTTTTTTCGCAGAGGAGTCTTTCTCTCATGTGTACTCTACAGCGAAGATAAACTCCTTGTGACGACTGAAGAGTTTCTTCCTGTCGTTGAAATCGATGAAAGCTTTCCCAGTGCCCTACACAATGACTTCCACTGGCTCCTCAAGGTTCGTTCGTCTTTTTCTTAAACTTAAGAGCTAACATTTAATACCATCGAAGAGAGGACTTACCCAGATGTTGAGAGATACTCCTGGGAAAATTTTAAAAAGCCATGTCTGTATGTGCGTCGTGACCACGTTGAGTTGTCCCATAAAAGTCAGACGTTTTTAAATTCAGGATCTTGTCCTTAACATTTTGAGGTTCTCAAGTTCATTACTCGAGGATAAGAAGACACGTGCACATAAAGTGCCCGCAAAATCTTAACAAGGAAACCAACTGAAATGTAAAAACTACCAGAACACCGTATTATTCAAAATTAATTTGTTAAAATAGTAAAAAGTCTAGTGTTTAGCTGCACTTTGATACTACTTTAGCGAATAAATTGCCGCCAGAGAAATTTCTATCCGCGAGAATTTCCAGAAAATTGCTTCTAACAAAAGAAAAAGCTGAATGACAAAGTGACAAAAGATAATATGAAGAAAATTATTATCTGGTAAAAATTGAAGGTATGGAAGGAGACTAATTACACTTCAAACATGATAATGAAAGTGGATATTTTTCAACAGTGGGAGTAGATTTGACGGGTAGGATTGTCTTGGAAGTATCTTTTTAGAAGATGTTTTCCCGTGTGAAGTGAAAGGTAATTTTACGTGTATCAATTTTTCTGGAGACAGATATTACGGCTTGCCTTCCACCTGATCTGAAAAAACATTATTTTGGTTCTTTGCAACATCCTGTGATTATATTATGTTTTGATCTGTGATCTCAGAAAAAATATATATTACATTTCTGCATGCTGCATTGAGTTTGGTCAAAAGAAAATATTCGTTTTATGATTTCCCTTTATACGTGACCCAGTCTTGTGTTCAGAGGAATCGAACATTTTAATAACAGTCATAGGATTTTGAATTGCCTGATAGTACAAGAGCTCTTTGACAAAATCGTGAATATGTTCCTCTGAAGTTTGGGAACTTGAAGCACTACCAGATAGCAGATAGCGAAATATATAAAGAGAAAAACCAGTGAGCCATCTGTAAAAGTCAAGTTTTCTTGACTTCTAGTAAATCTTACTATCCGCGCGTCTCTCAATTTACTGCACAAAAGATTTACTGAACATCCCCAGTTTCGGCTCAGCTTTAGAGAGAGTCGAACTTTAGGAGAAATTTCTTACAAGTGAACTTTTGAATTGAAAAAGATTTCAAGTTCTATTTCACAATTGACAGATTGCGGACGTTAATTTAAAAATTCTGCGCAAAGTTAATTCAGTCTCTTAAGAATTGACTTCAATAATGTCAAGGCAGGGACTTGATATTATTATGTGGCAATCATTTCGACAATCGAAACTAGTCAAACAAAATCGAAACTTTTTCCAGGGTTGGAGAAAAGATGTGTCAACATTTTACCTGTCTACAACTGGGTGATTCAGGTCATTTCATATGTGACATATTATGTGGTTAGGATTTAGGATTATCGACTTGGTTTTTACAGTTAGAGTCAGTTCTTTGTTAGAAGGGGTAATTCTTTCCCCTGAGATCTTCTCTGCATTTATCATCCATGACCTGATTCCATTTACTGGTACTGTCATTGTCAAATCCAATCCTAAGAAAAAGTAGGAAAGAAAAAGAATAAAGAAAATGAGGAAATTTGGGGAAAAGAATAAAAAATGATCAGAAATGGAATTGTCAAGAGAACCGTGACTAGTTTGACTATTTAAGTGGAAAATGTTGGAGAAGTAAGAAAATGAGAGGAAGTTGGATCAAGCTGTCATCCGAACAAAAGGACTAAAATCCGACTATTAAGTCCTTTCTTCACTTTCACTTCTTGGAATTCAAAATGATCCGTCCGTTTTTTCAGAAGATATGACTTTCGTCAAGGACGTTTTGGTCCTTTCTTTTTGGTCGAGTGCAAAAACTAGTTTCATTATTAGAAATTCTATTAATATTGAAGATTCCTTCGTGGCGAAACGATTATTGACATTTACCTCCGTCGTCTCTTTTTCTTCCTCCTCCAATGTTCACACTCACTGACTTGACAAAAATATCACAAAGGCCGCGTCTTGTGTCAATCTCAAGTGTCTGAGAAGGCTTCGGTTTCAGTTTCGCCAAACCAATACCGAACCCGATACCCGATTCTTTTCTATAACGTTGATTTGAAGGAAGTTTTTCTTCTCATTCCTCAACCCACGACACCACTCAAATAACAAGGGACGGTAGTCGGATGCAAATATCAAAATCGAATGAGTAAAATTACTTGTTTAAAATTCCTTGTTAGCGAATGTTTAAAAAGGTCTGGTCATGATCGGTGAAGATTCAACTGCTGAAAATTAATTATACCAATTCGTGAGCACCCATGACCTGACTGATCGTCAAAGTTTCGAATGTCTGGATAATGTCCCTTGTAAATCTAGTGTACTTTAGTGTTATAGACGCGAAACGTAGATGCACTAAAAATAAGGGAGTCAATCTCTTTCAACTTTCACTGAACAAAAAGATCTTAATCATTTCCCTGTAGCATTGCTCTGATAGGCGTTCAAACGTACTGTAATAAAAGCGCCGAAATGTGTAACGGTTTTTAGTACCTGTCTAAGCATCAAATCGAGATTCTAGAAAGAGGTTGGACTTTTTATAGAATATTTCCGGATTTCCGGGTATGTTCAAGATTTCGAGCGTCAGTCAATATCATTATCGACGTAGGAATTTCCTCACGTCACGTCCTTCACTTAGAAGACTAACGTTCCTAAGTTGATTGCATTCCGGAGCTCAGTTATTTACTACCCTTAGCAGGGAGTCTATTCTTGGAAATTTAGAGTGATAGAACGCAGTTTCTTGTACCGAGATGAAATAACATTTTATCCCCGACTGAATAGAGATTTCCGACGAGTTGATCGATATAGGATTTTTATCGGGGCTGATGAGAAAAAATTCTCCAAGATTTGATTCCGGAATCTTCAGATGTTACATTAAATTTTCTTCAAGTTTGTATGAACCTGTTCCAGACGACCAGGCTTTGTTGAAGGAATTTGAACCTGTGAAACAGGGTGGTCGATACTTACTGGGTATAAAGCTTGACGTAGTGAAGAATTGGGAGTTACAAGACCCTTCTCTAGCCAGTGGTCGCCTAATTCAGGTGGTCGTTGGGGATAGACACTCTGTATAGAGAATTTTTGAGCGAAATTGCAGTACATTAACAATGAACTAAAGTTCGGATCCTGAGAAAGGAAATTGAATTAAATTCTGGGATCCTCCAGACTATTTTTAGAATTTGTTTGATAACATATTCATAGTAGTTTTTTTCGAATGAATTGTTTCCAAGATCTTAATTGAGATGCCGACTTCGCTTCGCGTGAGATGAAATTAGTTTCGTTATTTTCTACCTTCGCAGCCACGCCAAGATATCAAATGAGCCCAGTATCGAAAATTTAATCTTGCGAATTATGTTTTTGGCGTAGGGGTGTTCACAAATTTTTCCGAGAACTAGGACATGGAACGGGGAAGCTAATCTTCCCGAACCATAAATCGATTACGCTTTCTATCTTATCTCACTGCTGATGCTACTGAACAGAAGTAGCTAGACGTCCCAGTAATTCGTTATCGAATTTCTGTCATTAAATATTTAATTAACCTGAGCTCGAGCTCCTTCTTCCTCGGAAGTTATTGTGGAAAAAAGGAGGATTCTTTCCGAAACCGCCTTCAGAGATGTGTAGGGATTAAAGTAAATGGATTAAAACTCCAAAGATAGTCACGTCGTGTCTGCTCGTAGCTTTTGAATTCCTTTGAAGTAGTGATCCATAATCTTTGCCACATATTTTATCCGAACCATTATTTAGGAACTTATTGAGAACGAGTTCAACAATAGTTCAAGCCTAGGATTTACTATACAAAATAGTTGGTCTCTAAAAAAAAGTCTTATTGCGGTTTATGATAGTTCAGTCCAACAATAATTTATTGGATACGTTTTTTCTTTTTCACTATTTTGACAATTTTAGTTCGAAAAAAACCACCTTAAAAAATAAACTTGAACTCGCCCCACCCCTCCCGTTCAGGCGTATCAAAATAGAAAGACTTCTGAAAATTTTTCCCTTTTGGAGTTTTTTTTATTTAACGGTGTTTGATTTATTTAGAAGAACTTTGATCGTTTTTGGGCCGAAGAGTCTGACAATTTATTCTTTTCAGTGCCCTATTCGCACTAAAAGATAAAGACGTAATGAAAGTGCTTTTTATTGATTCTGCCGTGTGCACGGCAATTAGCACAATTTCATTGGCTTTTCTTTTTGTATAAGTTGTAGCAAGAAATACCAAAATTCTGCTGTAGCTTTAGTGGTTAGAACTATGGATAGCCCTGGATCATCTAATCTGTGAGCGGCTACAACTAGAATGTTCTAAACGATTACAGAAAGATTAATTTCAGAAAAGTAATCATAACAACATTTGCTAGAGAATCGTGTGGGATTTCGAGGTAGGAACTACTAAGGGAATTGAAATGCCCATCCAAGCATCCGAATTCGGAGTGATTACCGTTTGGCTTTGTGAAAATGAATAATAGACGTTTATTTTGTGTCGGACGTGTTTTGGAGGGGAAAGATCGGACAGACGATTGGTTTCTAGAACCAGGAGGAAAAGGAAACCCCAAATGCTCACAAAAACATTAATCAGAGTCAAAATGTAAATATTTGAGAGAGGTGCCGGGTTCCGTAAACTTACACCTGCTTTTTCTCTCGTGGGATTTTTACGTATTTGGACAACGTCACAGGGCTCAGTAGGTTGCAGCTCTAAGGTGGACACATTTGGTAGGGTTAGGAATCTTTTGCGATTTTGAAAATTCAAGTTTCAGTATTTTGCTCTTTTTGTTACTAGCTAATTGCCTGATGTTCCTCCTAACTGTTTTACCCTATTGTAATCTTTGGTTGCGCCGCAGGGGTGGTTCGGTAAACAGAAATTGTTGGGACGCGGAAAAATAAATAATTTGGTACAACAACATCAGAAACAACGGATTCCATGTGTGATCTTCCACATCTTTGATTTTGAGAACACCTATTTTTGAAGGGTCCGAGTTTTGAATGTTGACAGTTTACGCTACATTTCTTCGCTCTGTTTTCGTAAACCATGATTTCCCACTTCTGTCGACACTTTAATATTGAATGCCTTAGGCGCTTAGGATTTCCAGAAGACAAACTCATATAGTCATGGCTACAGTGAAATCAGCACTAGCAACCACCTGGTTAGGTGAGCTCCTGGCTAAGTCGACCAGGTCTTGTATCGCCCACATCCTCTCCTACGATACGTCATGTTTGTTAGTTATATTACTTGCATTTTGTGACCATAAACACTATCGGCCCCAAAATTCTTGCCAGTCGAAGCCTTTCCCCATGGCCCAAGTTTCGCTGTACTATGTACTACCAAATTCGTATAAAAATTGAAGAATTCAGGTGGGAGATAACCGGTGGTACTGTTTACTAATATACGAAGTTGCTGAATAGGGTATCCGCGTAGTCCTTATGTTGGCAAATGAATTCTCCCATGAAGGAGTTACGAAAATGAGAATAAGTTTTGCTACGCGTCCATGCACCGTAGCGATCATATTATGAAGGAGAAGTAATATGAAACTTTTCACTTTGGTTATTTTGAAGAAAATATTACGACTTGGGGAAAGCGTGTGCTTTCCTTCTAGAAATTATGTATGTTTGACAGCATTCGTTCGATACTAAGCTTTTGGCTTCGCATGCCAGCATCACACCTAAGCAAACGTAAAATAAGTAAAGTACAGATTAGAATATTACAGAACAGTACATATAGCCGTGAGAATACAGCCTGAGGCATCTTTTATTCATAAATCAGTTTCTACTCAACCTAATAGTGGAAATTTGCTTCACACTTCTATTTGTGTGGTATTTTAGGTGGCTTGCACCTGGGAGGATGTAAAATCTCTCAAACAAGACATGGAGAAGTCGGGCAGTGCGTCAACCTTCCATTTTAGACTCAAACTTCTTCAAGCTGCTTCAGCCATGCAGGTTTGTTGTGTTTAATTGTTTCGTTTGATTTGACTGTAATTCCACTCTAAATGCAATTCTCCGTCGACATATTAAGTTGTCGTCCATCTTTATTTTAAGGTTACTTGGGTATTGCGTTTTTGTTTTCTTGTGGTATTTGGTGGTAGTTATGAAGTGAATTATCTGTAAAACTGCTATTTTGGACCATAAAGGATTTCTAACGGCATAAACTCCGCTAATACGCATCGGAAGATATTTATTAGTTGCTCTAACAAAAAAACAAATGTAAGAAAATTATTCGAAGAGGTGAACTCTCAAGTAAATTCTCATTGCTTAGTTTACAAAGTTTACAACAACGCAGAGGTTTTAAAATATAAAATCAGTTAGATTGATAGATTGAATCCGACATACAATTATAATTACATTTGATTTTGGGAAAAATTGTTAAATCTGGAAATTTCTGATTCGATTATTACAGGTAATGATTTACTGGCGCTAGTTAAATTTGATATGAGCAAGAAGAAGACAGAATAAACTGCTTAATATTTTAAATAAATAAAGGAAAATAAATAAATGTAAAAATGGCACCGCTGATTCAAAATAATTTAATAAAATTCATGGTATTAAAATATAGGAAAAAGTTTGGCCAACGGTGTATGCCTTTACTGAATCACTCTCTCCATATGTTAGCACATCAAATTTCAAGTTGCATTTCTCGATTTCTTCAAGTTGTCTCTGAAACACAATATATATATAAAAAAAATACGGTAATAAAGACATTAGATCCTAAGGTATGGTCAAACATCAAGTAAGATGGGTAACCTTTCCTTTCGGAGTAGGAAGTTATTAAAAAAGCTTAAGTGAACAAGAACCTCCATAAATCAATCACCATTACCTTGTCTTTATCGTTCCCACTATTCTGTTACGCCGGAATGGCGTCACTTTAAGTATGATTTTTTGAGGTATTTTAAATTCTTGCTTAAACTCTCGAAACCTTTTTCCAGTTACAAATAACTACTTCCCTAAAAGCGCAATAATGGTCATTACAGAATTCTTTAGCACCATTGTAATAATCAATGAGAACATTGTGATTTACATTTCTAGTACTGGCTGAAATGATATTCTTAGATTCTCAATAAATTCTAACTTACCTTAATTTTGAATTCATCTTTTATGATATTCGAATATAGAATGCACTCGGGATTGGAGATTTGGGAAGGCTTTACTACAAGGCGATTCGGGACAAGTCTAACTCTGTCGTCGTGATCAGTACAATCAATTACATGCGTTCCACAAAAATGATCTCATCTCTGAACGCTCGTTGGGTATCAATTACTAAGATGAGCAGCCGGAAGTCAACGGACGACATTTCAGATATACTCATTAATTCAATACAAGTAAGGCTAAAGCTGACTTCAATCTTATACCAAATGATCCTGTCATTTCATGCCAGCACCAACAACTGGATTTCTCTACAAATATTGTAGGCAATTGGTCAAATCAGGTCATATATCTACAAATGGTCGTGGAAAGTTATAATACAAACAATGTATATATAAAAATTCTAAATGACCTCCCGGGTCTCTGGCTAAATCTACCGCTACAGTACGAAATATATTTTAGCGGTCCCTTCAGCAAATCGCATTGCATGGTTTGTTTGAAAACACTCGTGCGATATTGAACTCTTGAATTATTTGACTGATGATTGCCTGAGACATGTACATATTTTTTCCTGATGGAAGAGAAAGCTCGCAAAAAAGTTCAACTTTCTCTATACAGTCATTCACCATATTATGATTCAATTCATCTCAAGTCATTCACTTACTAATCAAACGCCCATTCATTTATTTTCTTTAGAAATTCATCTCACATTTATCCCATGACATCTTTAGGAAACGTTTCCTTTTATGTCTATATCATCCATATCTTTAGAAAATTCAGAACAGAGGACAAGGATCTTGAACTACTAACTTTTTATTTTTTATGCAGGGACATACTCCAAATAATTCTGTACTCTTAATGAATCTCCACACCAGACTCATGTCGCTCTATGACTTAGTATGTAATCTGTATGAATTTTGCACTGCAAATTCCAAATCTCAAAATGTCACCCAGTCGTAATGAAATGGTCACCTCGTAGGCTGGGACAGATTTCACTGCTTAAAACTGTATGACCAGAACCAGGGAAAAATACTGACCTTTTCCGATGGAACTCATTTATTTTGTACTTAATTTACAGGACCAGATTTTGTACCATCAAGTGAGCAACATTCCCCTGGGTAAAGGACTTTACCTTGGCTACTTGAAATTGGCCAGCTCAGTGGACGTCCTCAAAATCGTAGTTCCAGAGAAAACACCCAATATATTGCCTCACGCCAAAATTAGAGACAATCCTCACGTCTCAAGGTCTGACCTTTTGTTTTAATCTTCACAATTCATCTTCTTAGGTCAATGTTGAGATTTCTCGCCTTGCAAAGAACTTTTTGACCTCCGGCTCCAGCAAAACTCTAATTGGAACGAATTACTATCATTAGCTCTTTTCATTCCAACTTTCTTCCTAACTTTTGCCTGCCAGGCCAATGAAGAATGAACTCTTAGCATCATGTCTTAAGTCTGAAGAATAATATTGGCTCTTGTATTGTACTGAAGACTAAGGATTACTCAGAATTCCCTTGAAACTTATTTCCCCAAAGAAACCTGAGATAATGAACGATTAAAATATAGCTATCCTCAAAAGATACCTCCGAGAGGGAAAGTTGGTTCGAGCTTTGAGTATTAAATTGCACTCTGCACTTTCCATCAGATTCTAGTTACGAGAGACGCTGAGAACATCTAACCAAATATTTTGCTTCACATTTCTAAGAAACTCTGTTCATGAAATATGTACTGCGTTCAAAAATCTTCAGTGCGAATTTCAGGCGAATAAATTGGCTATCCTTCTTGGAAAAATCAGGATAAGTACATTGTGCTGTTCGATCGTGACTTCTTTACCACACCCAGTTTTCCTAGAAAACTGCACAAC
The DNA here is from genome assembly GCA_034694305.1 of Protaphorura glebata. Taxonomy (NCBI): domain Eukaryota; kingdom Metazoa; phylum Arthropoda; class Collembola; order Poduromorpha; family Onychiuridae; genus Protaphorura; species Protaphorura glebata. The sequence continues at coordinate 9,517 of JAQFYE010002614.1, forward strand.
TCATTCGCATGAAATTTGCACCAAAAATTGGTGGGGGCATACAAAGATCAATGTTTTAAGACAAGTGTCAAGTGTCTGCTTGAATTGTAAAACAATCCTTGCGCATGTAGTCGTGCTATATTTTACTTTACAGTGCAACTGCGGAAATAAGAAGAAATAGTTTCTATAATCTGGCCGAGATAAAGCCTGATAGTAAAAATTTTGCTAAGCATTCCCCCGAAACCTTCACTGGGCTAAATTTTATCTAAATTTTTTCAATTTAGTGAGGAGTGGTCTGTAATTCAAAGAATGGTTAAAGCCAAGTCCGTCGACTCCCTAAATTTCATCGAGAACAATAATAATACGGAGGAATTAGTGGACAACGAGGAGTCTCAAGCTGCTCATACTCAAACCCCAGTCGTCATCATTGACAATGTTAATGACCTCTCTGAAGCTCAAGAATTGTTTCGAAGTCAATTGAGTGCTGCGATACGGAAACTTTTCTCATTCTTAGACATCGACCATACGTCATCTCTGAATCACAGGTAAAAATTCAAAAGCATTTAACTTAAGAGCTTTCACCGCTGAATTTTTCAAAATAGTTTTAGTGATTCAATTTCATTAGTCAGTCAAGATGGATTTTAAATATTTATGCAAAACCCAGGAGGATCTAATACGGAAACAGCTCTTATGTAAAATTTCTTGAGTCTCATCACATGCATTTCATCAAGAGAGTTGTCCATAAAATAAGTCTTTACTTTTAAGGAATACCCAAAATTACCATAATAGCTTACCATTGGGATTTCAAAAAAGTCTTACATGGAAAAAATAACTGGAGCACTGGTAATTCTTTTAGATTTCACCTACTCCAGTTATCCTGGCTGTTGAAATATTATTACTGTCGGAAATGTATTAGAGTGGTAGCATTTATACTTTAGAAACCTCCGTATAATCTGTCAGTACATTTCTCTGAGAAAAGTAAGTCCCAAGAAACCCGTTTTTTTCCTCAGTCCGATTCAGGCACTGTCTACTCCTGTACAAAATTTGAGTAGTGCACTGTGCGTTCTCGGAATCCCTTTATGACCCTTTGAGGGTTGAGAGAAAACTAATGCGTCAAAGGAGCTAAGAGAAAAAGTAAAAGAAAATTGAATAGAGAACTGAGCAGAACAATATTATAAAGGAATGAACAGAAAACACAAAGAAAGAACAGGAAATATATTTTGTCTGAACTCTGAAGTCAAGTAAGTCAGTCAATGCACGCACACCCACACCCACGGACTGATGAACATTTTTTGGATGTAGAAAGAAAGGACCTTACCACGGCTGGACCTTAATTCGAAATTGCTCAGTCTTAGTGTTAAGTAAAGTCCAATTCGAGTCTGACTATAAACTATAAATCCATAGTGAAAATCCAAGTAACAAATCCAAGTGAAAGTGAAAGTTACTTGCTTTCACCTTACATGCCCACTGTGTATTTTTAGCTGCCACACGCCTAAACTTTTGTTGGTCGGACCTTCACAAAAGTTGTTCAGGCTTCATACAGTGTCCTTGTAAAAATGTCGGTGGAATTATTAGGCGTAGATTCGGGCAGTAGAGAAGTTTGGAAATTATGTGAGTAGACAAGAAAAGTTGTTGGTAGTTGTAGTCTGAATGGCCCCAAAGGAAATCAAGGTGATTTGACGGAGCGGGTGGGGGCGGTGCGAGGGTTGCGATAGAAAACGGAAAGAATGATTGAAATGATGCTGAATTGTTCATGTTTTTGATGTAGGTTGTACAATGCAGAAGTCGTGGAGGTGAATAACTCTGTCTCACTCATCGTTGTTTCTCCAGCCTTGGAAAACGTTTGTCTTGTTGCAGGACAATCAGACAAATTGCTCCAAAGAAATGATCTCATTCCGCTGCCTATCCAGGTTTGTATTCCATAAGTAAAATATCCAGGGTGGATAATATACCGTCTGTCACAAAAGTAAGGACCCCTCTTGTTCATCATTTTCGGTAAACAAGTCGCAAAATCATGTTAAAGTCATACCATTTAATTGAATAACACACCATGACGGTGAGCAATTGAATTGATTTGAATGGTCTTGCGCTGTTCTTTTTGGTTCCTAAGTTATAACGACGACCTTACATATTAGCCACCCTATATACCTTTGGAGTCGTTTACTGTACATAATCGTGCAAAGCTTATTTCTTGTCAACCTTTGTTACTTGACCTGTCAGTCATTCCTTCTTCTACTCCCTCCTCTATTCCCTGTCTCATCATTTATTAATGCTGGACAAAACTTTGGCGTCACAAAGTTCAGTCAGTCCAATTGTTCCGAAAAAAGAGTAAAATACTAGCGCATGGGAGTGGGAAAAATTGTTCGCACAAACGTGAGATCGATGTTACACGGAGTATATAAATTATTTTGGTGTTATTATCTGGGCTATTTTCGACGTGAAAATATCCATATTCACTTTAGACTAGTAATTTTATGGAGCTATATTTACAGTACACTCTACAGTAGTACTACACCTGTTAGATAAATTATGAACTTAATGTTTTCCCACAAGTACAGGGCAAAAACTTTCTAAACAAAATTCTTTGACTATTAAATTACCAATTAAATGTGCAGGCTTAGAGTTGCAAAAGTTTCAAGAAAGGAAACCAGCATGGGCAATTAGAGCTGTCCCACCAGTATGAAATTAGTACGCGAGCTCTCTAAAGATTGGAATTTTAAATGCGATTAAATCCAGCAAAATTGTTGTATTCAATTTTGTTGAGAATTTTTAATGAATTTAGCGACATGACTCAGTTTGTTGATTTTAATTTTGACCGAACTAGTAAAGTTTGCCTACTTTTTCAAGTCGGGATCATAATGTATTTTGTACGCAAATATTACCCTGAATGCTCTTCCTTGACCTGTTCCATGATTACACTATTTCAGGGATTCACACAAAACCGGTTACTCATAATTCTGTTTTAATTTTCCTCAAATTTTGAGTCACATCACGTAGACGGAAGATTTTATCACCACTGCGTTAAGGAAAGAAATCGTTTTTGCTTTCTCCAACTTTCTCCATTTCTTTCTCCAGAGAAAGATCTCGACACAATTCCGACGTAGAATAATTATTCTTTTCTTCCACGGACTACAGCATTTTTTCTTATTCTCCTCAGGTTTTCGAGATGATACACCTCAACACATACCAAAAAGAGTTTATCACCCGCTACGCAAGACTGTCTGCCATTCTAGAAGTTGACACAATCCTCGCCCTTCATAATCAGCGTGAGGTAAGAGAGAGAATAAAAGAACAAAATTGCTCACACTGGGCATACAGGGTGAGATAAAAATACGGTCTCATATTATAACCGGTTGAATTCTTACGCTATCCGGGCTTGTTGATTTCACGACTGTTCTGGGCGGTGCATAACTTTTTACCCTTACCGTACATCTACAGCAGCATTTTTTTTCAGAAAGAGAGTCATACCGTATTTTTCCTGATAGAACCTGGTGTAATTTCCCCTACTTTCTCAATGCACTCTTATGGAGAAAGTGGAGAAAGTGACTGATCTGGGTTTTTAGGTACGTGATTCTTTTACTGGTGATGGTTCGTTTTCTGAACCATTTTTGATTCATATGGATTTTCTAGCTTTCTCACTGAAAAAGTGGCTACAGACTTACCATTATTCTGCACAGGGGTTAGACACCACACGAACTGTCATTTCTGATCCGCCCTGAATTGTGTATGACATACACAAGTAAACAAAAGCTGGGCAACGAAAACGAATAAAAACTCCCAGTTCTCTGTGGAATATTACTGTGTCTAGTACAACAAACTTGACCTGGGTTTGTGTAAATTTTATGTTATAAACAACATGACATTACAAGACCAGGCGCTCGTGGAAAACATGAAAACAAAGTTAAAGGCTCTTTGAAGATTCTTACGTTACGTACACGATCTCTGCTATCGTTACTTTGTTCAACAAAAAGTTTGGAAACCAAAAACTTTCCAACACGCACGTACCTATAGTCTGTGAATCGATACCTGTCCACTTTTCCAATGCTTTCACCGTACTGCTGTGCTTTGTCTAGTGTTTTTCGTATTAAGCTTTTGTAGAGAAGAGAATAACGGTATAATGGAGAGGAGGGTTTTATTCGTATGTGACGTGCATAGAATTCTGCCACTGGCTTTTGCTTCTGCCTTGCATTGAGTGAGTGTAAACACATTTATGATGACTAGCCTTGCTTCCACATGTAAAGTGTCCTTCCATAAATTACAAATAAAGTGTCTACAGACTTGTGAACAAACCAAGTCGACTTCCGGGCTTTATTTCTTACGAGAACAAGACTTAGATTCCTTCGGCGGTTTAGCGAGGGTGCTCATTATTTTGGCTCAAATCGGATTTTGAAAATAGACCAGTACTTGAATTTGTAAGGTGGGTAGGACACTTCCACCAAAAGTTTTCGGGAGGGGTGGTGGTTCGAGGAGACAATTCTTCACAATCTCAAAATGTAGGGTGAAATACACACATTAAGTTCACATTCCGGTTGGTCAACGGAATGTTCCCCAGCGAAAAAAACTGAAGACATCTGCCATATGAAAATTCATAACTCAATGCCTAAATGTTTTATCGGAGTGTTCTGAATTTTTAAATAGTCCGTCGGGAATGAAAATTTTATCCAGTTTGTATTTCTAAAATGGTATTTGCTCACTTGTCAATTCCGTCAATTTGAAAGTGATACTGTTCGGACTACTATTTACTTTTACACCGACTTTATTTCGGAGTTTTGCAGAACAGAATAGTTTAAATTAAATAAAGCAGGCGGACAATTTCAGTCTATGTTTCCACAAATATATAAAATCAGCTAATTCAAAAATTCAAGTGTCGGTTAATTTTATTTTCAAATGGCAAAATATGGGGTTTATGGAAATAGTTTTTTTTAACCCTGGTCATATTGTTGGTAACTGTGAAGACTGATATTCTTGACTTTAATAAAAGAAATGACTGACTTCGAGTCCAAATGTTGACAACAGCGCAAGCTGAAATTCTTGACCGCAATAAACGAAAGTAATTAACTAACTAACCTGACTTTGTTACAAGGACATAATATATCAAAATAAAGCAGAAGCGGAATTATTATAAGAGTTACCATATTATCACTGATTTGCATGACCCAGAGCTCTGACATTCTTTATAAAGTGCATATTACCCTGTAATATGTATGGTGTGAGCGTCGGTATGGGCCATTTTCCACTTTCGAGTTGGGACTGTTCCAAATATCTTAATATCGGAACCATTAAAATGCAACCCCATCCTCTATGAATATCCCGCTGACTGTGCTGACTGTACTCGTTGAACAGTAATCCGCTGAGCTAAATTATATTTACATTTGACAAGTAATTAACTCTCAACCGACTGAGATGAGACTTTAGAAGTTGGAAAGTACAATCGAGGCACGACAGGCACAGAAGGCAGTTCAGTTTTAGTTTCGAGTACAAATGTTAAGGACTACAAGAACAGGAAATGGTTGAGTGTTTGAACACTGTTGGACAATGCATGAATTAAGGGAAGCATCGCAAGTCGTAGCATTTGCGACAGTGCGAACAAAGTTTAAAAGAAGAAAATTCTCGGCCACACGATCATGTGGCCAAGGTTTATCGGTAGGAGTTGAATTTCACCAATGTTGACTATTTCAATAGAAAACCGGAGAAGTTGAAGCAAGGCAATCTGCAATCAGTCTGTTCGTCCCTTCTATTTGTATTTATTTACTTGGATGATTTGTTCATCCGTTCTGTGTATTCCTTTCATGTCTACGTGGTTGTTCTTTTAGGATGTCTGGTACTTTCGATTTCTCTCTTTTTTTGTGGAAAATACATGATTCGGAATTGCCGGAATCAAGATTACCAAACGTGCCATTTTGAGCAGTACTGTGCTCCGTTTGACAATTTTATAATGTTAACAATTCGGAACATGATAGACAGTCCAGAAAAATTGGAGTATACATTTCGTCTTCACAACTATTTTCTGGAGCGCCATTCGAGTTGTCAGGCAAATAAAATAAACGGCATGGATAAAGACAACATTTTTAACCTCTCCAGTATAATTCTTCTTACTTCAAAATATCCAGTGGCCGAATATTTTAATCCCGTGTGGTTTTCATATATTATTCGCGAAATGCACATGCCACAGCCTTGCGCATAAAAAATCGTTTGTTCAGCTAAAGTGGTAAGGTACCACCAATCAAGGACAATCTATGAATGAAATACTGAGTTGTGTTTGAATTGTATGTATTGCAGGCATTTTCAACGGAAGAAGTTTCCATGGCCAAATTCCGGATGACTCAACTCCAAGATTTCCAATCCCGCCTGGACACAAATTGGCGAGGGAGCCGCTGGGTGATAGACTTAGTCACAATTTCTAGGGACAAGTCTGTAGCATCCGCCGCCATTCGCTCTCTTCTTCAACATGACCACGATTTAAAAACTTCTTCCGAGTCAATCGTCTCTGCGGATGCATGCATCCGTAAAAGTGAAGAAATTCAATTGGGACTCCATAGTCGGAGTGATCAAGAACTTCTTCCCTTTGGGGGATTAAAGTTTTCAAGAAGTGAGAACCAACTCGCTAACATTGCTAATGGTGGAGGGAATGAACTTGGGCAAAGTTGTAGTACAGGAAATTCTACTTCTCATCCAAGAAACCTTCATACACATCCAGGGAATGTGAGAAAAGTTAGTTGTTTTCCCCCACATTCACCAGGGTCAAGTCAGGCGGCTGGGATTGAAGAAAAACTTCAATTTAATCCGAAAATCTATTCCAATCATTCACAAAGTGATTCCACAATCTCAATCACTGTTTCTTCTTCCTCAGAACATCTTTCCGGTGGTGCAAGTTTACATAATTTGTATCGACATGCTAGTAGTAGTCAAATTGTGATTCCAAGTGTGGTAGTGAGTAGTGATCCCGCCAATATAGCCGAACCCATACCTGCTCTACCTGTACCACCAGTACCGGTACCAGTCGTCGAAAGCCAACCTGTTCCAAAACCCGCCGCCCATGTGAAACCATACGCTAGAATTAGTAGTGAACCTCCTCCAGTCCCGCCAAGACGGACAATTCCGCCCAATGTGACCCCGATAATTCCTTCGTCTTCACCAAAACCTAATACTTCCGATAATTTAGACCTCAGAGTATTTCCGGCCCTTGACCCACAAATCCCGGTTCCAACACTTTCAGTAGAATTTGAAGGTGATACCGCCGGTTCTACTGCAGCTTCTAGTTCAACGATCCAGAGAGAAAGTGGTAGCGGCAGTACAATTGCATCAAATATTTGTGATCAACTCGTAGAATTTCGAATAGCACCAGAAAGAATGGCAGAAATTGAACAACCGGGTGTAATTCAAGTTTTTGCAGCTTATGATTGCGGATTGGCGGAAGGTACTTGTGTACGACTCAAAATCACAAGCGGAACGACAACGAGACAAGTAAGTCAACATATTGCGTTTCGTGCCTCTGGTAAAATCCGATATTCATCCATTTGATTTAACTTGTATCTGTCGGATTCGAAAATTTCGTATAAATCGGAGACAAATGAGACACTTCATCTCCATTATATCTTTTGAATTCCAATCTGTATAGAGCTATCCGAAATTATAAGATCAGACATTGGAACGGCTCCGTTTTGCATATCATGTCTTGAATTGATAACTCACATTTTATTCACGAAACGTTTTGAAAGAACTAATTAATTTTGTTTCTGCTCTTAAACGCCTCCCTTATTATAAAGAAGTTGACATATTTTAACCTCTTAGCTACCAAATTTCAATTTCCGCATGCCAATCGTAGCCCAAGTCATTTGGCGTTTGTTTTATTGGACCGGCTATTCAAAAAATTCAACACCAGCAAAGACCGAATACGACTTTCCAAATAATTCTTCTCGGACCGAGTTTTTTTTTCAAGAAACCTGAATAATTTTATTCAACCAATATTAGCAGGAGACATAAACTATGAAATCAAATGAACGAGTATGACATAAACTAATT
>JAQFYE010002615.1:0-17514 GCA_034694305.1 Protaphorura glebata
TGTACCGGGGGGGGGGGGGCTAATTATGTACTTGCGCTGGGACTGCCAATGGTTTAACATGAGCACCACGTCCGAATGGCACAACGGAGTTTCAGATATTTTCAAAATTAAAGTTGACGAATATAGTTACTAATTAACTATTCTACTACTAGTAACTCAAAGCCAAGTCTTGGCTTTGAAACACTTTGCAGAATGACTTCAGTTTACAACATGCAAAGCTGTCCCAACCTAAATAACCGTAATCGGCGTTTGCCGTAATACCATGAATAATTCTGGTGGATAATCAGAAAACTAAACTTTATTAAATTCTGAATAGATAAAAAAAATTACCAATTGCGGCAAGTCATGTAGGTTATTCGAATGTTGTGTGAGCAGATCATTCGGATCACGACCACTGTCTTCAATGTTGCCTACGTTGGTCTTCAAATTAATTTCACTGCTACTGCTCATATTGTTTCGGAACTTGACGAAGGTTTAAGCAAATAAAATATATAGTATGTGCCGAATTCAACACTGTTCTTCTTAGATAAATATGAATATGGACCTATGTTCTTAGTTGTCTCCGTATATATGCTTTAGGTCGAGCATCCATTCTTCCAAAATTAGATATAAAATCGTCGACATCAGTCATTCCTTTCTTTTTGTAAAATAGGAAAGGGGTGTTCAATTTTAAATATTTATATATATAACAACCCTTCATGAAAAAAAAACAAAGAACGTAATCCAAAACAATCCTGTCATTCGTGTCTACCTTTTTTGCGATTAGCCCCAAAGACGAAATAAATAAGGAATTTCATGTTCCAACGTAAAGGATTAGAAACCAGGTAGTGCACAATTAAAGTCAGGTTTTTAATACACTCATTTCTACATAAACCCTTCCGGAGAATGTGGTAAAATTCTGCGGCATGTGACTCCACCGGGAATAAATACAAGCCCTGGCTTCTAGTCGGTTATTAGCCCGTGGACGCAGTCCTTTAAAGGGCTTATAAAATCCCTTTGTCTGTCTGTAACGCGCTCCTCTAAGCTGACTTAGCTGACAAATAGGTGCGCTTATAAGGACTGTTTCATACCAACACAACACCCTCGGACGCAGTCAGAATACCATATACCTTAGAGCAATTGTATTGCATTGGTGATGACTGTTCTTTGCAATGAGATAGGTAACACAAAGCTAAAGGTAATTAGGGTTGGCCAGAAAGGTCGGGCCGGGTTCGAGGAATTCAATGCTTTATATTTTATATGAAGTAAGTCAGAGTGTACTCTAGTGTACACGTCTAAACACTCTGGATTGTCGACACTGACACTGAAATGTATTTTTCAATATTTTCATATTATTTTTGGAAAGATAATGGGATTTTGAATGAGTACAGTAAAACAACGTTAAGAACCTGCAATATGCACTAAAAAACCAGGTCTTATACAGGGGTTGTCTTATATGGGGAAATGGTTATAAGAATCATGCTTATAAGGCTGATTCTCGTAATAAGACCTGCCATCGGTCTTATAAAAACTCAAGGCTCAACGTAAAAGGGGTCTTATAAGGAATTGGGTCGGTCTTATAAATCGGTTTTCGTTTATAAGGCCAATTAGTCTTATAACGGGTATGTATAAGACCAGGTGGTCTTATAGCGTCAAGTGGTCTTATACATTGTAAAAAATTTCAATTTTAGGCGCTATAAACAGGGTTCTATAGCGGAGTTGGCTTATAAACAGATGGTCCTCTAGCGGGATATTTCTCCTATCTTAATACATTAGAACGAACCAAGTGATCTAAAATTGGATCACATTACATATGATTCACATAATGTCGGTAATATATGCCTAGCAAGGTATTTAGAGCATAAGTAGAAGTCGTAAGTATACAAATATCATCCGCATAAAATGCATGGTTTACAGTTATATTACTTACTTTACATCCCAATACTTGGGTTACGCCAGTTTTAGCACCAAACCAATTTTTCTAAACGTCTGTAGTTAATTCGGTGACTTGCAGCGAAAATAGTTTCCTCGTAAGACTTGGTAAATTTCTAAAATCCATCCGAGTCCGCGCGGTATCCCCAAAGTGAAGTTAGACCATAGAAAAAAAGTGGTACATGGATGCTTGATCTCTAGTTCTAAACGTTTTTGTAATGTTTCTTGAAAGGAATCGGTGGTTCGGATCCCTTCCAAGCGGAAAAACTTAGCCACCCAACCCAGGTCTAGGTAAGTCTTAAGTGTATGGTGGTCTCCATGATCCAAAAGTAACAGATCATTCATTCTAGTAATGTCCGACGGAGATAGATATACAAAATTTTGCTGAGTTTTATCCTATTTTAATTTGAAATCTGAATGCCAGAGGTCTTAACCCCGTATCATGTTGTCTCGCTTGTAAAGCCAGTTCATTTGAATACGATTTTCTCCAGAAGTAAAAGTTGGCAAACAATTCCTACTAGAGTCCTTCCAAGTTCAGCTAATCACGCCATTATCAATCCAATTCAACTTAACCATGGCTAATCAATTCTAGACCATGTAACCGGCAACATGAAAATATAGTTCCAAAAGTGGACGACAAATTCTCCGGAATCTTATGCACAGAATGTTTGGAATTTTTGAAGAAACTCCACACGAATTTTGATAATTTCGTTCGAAATTCGCCACGTCGCCAAGGATTATTTTTAAGACACATTGTATTGTGCATCAAAAAAACATTGACAGTGGTCATAAATTGAAACTTCTTGATGAAACTAACAAAATCCGTGAAGGTAATTGAGTGATTGTTCCATTTTCCCAAACCCATATCGTACTGAAATCACCGGACCCGTCGATAAAAAACAGTCATCAATGCTCTAAACTCTGTCTTTAATCTCCTGATTTATTTATTTTTATTTCAAAAGGAGGTGAACAAATCAAAATCCAGCAAAAATAGGGAGAGCCAAATTCGTCCCGACCGGGTAATTCATCGCACGTATTTCCGGAATCCAACTCAGGTGATATATCTAAAAGTTTAAAGACAATGAACAAATTTAATCCTATTGTACTATCACTCTGGAAATGCGCCTGTCTAATTTCTGATTACGAGCGTGTATTTCCAAAGAGAAAGTAACGGTAAGTAGCAGTTTCTCCTCTTAGCCGAGATTCAAGTGCAAGTAACAGTGAAATACATATTTGTGGAGTGCAACAAAATCTAATAATTTCGGGGTTCATCTTACCAATATGATCAGACTTATAGCGTGATCGCGTATTTCTTCTTCTCCAGTGCTCGGACTCATCAACTGGTGCACAATATGTGACCCAACGCCCGAGTATTGTTGATAATCTCTTATGTAAAGATTAAAACTGGTGTAGTCAGAATTCGGTGGGATATTAATATCTTGAATTAGTTGCGGTACGGCCATCTGGCCAAAGCCTTGGATTCGAAATAGTCCTTCAATCTGTAATTACGATTACCAAATTTCATAACATCAAAAGTTTGCATTTCATTAAACGATATTGCTTTATACAATTCAGTAGTACATTTCGACTGCACATTAAAATTGAATGTGAGTACAGGGTGACCCAAATGAATAGGAGCACGTTCAAAAATTGTTGTTACCAGATTTTTGAAAATAATATTTTTATTCAACGAATTGACTTGTTTTTTTTTCACAACTTTTACATTTTATGATTATCAAAGCGTAGTATGTTCGATATAGCGGCCTTTCCTAACTCTCGAGGCTATCAACGTTATTAGTTTACGACAATTCGAGGGTTTGAATCCTTCAAGCCTATCCCAAATTTAAAATCGCCAAAATAAATTTTGAAATTGATTTCAAGGTTAGAAGATTTCAAAAATAAATATGGAATGCTTTCCCAAGATTTTCAAAGGATACTGCACAAAGGGCACGGCGAAAGACCCCGGTCAGAATTGGATGTATTTTGGATATGCTATACAGCCCTTTACCTTTTGAATACCTTTTGTGAAGGTCCGACTCCCAGTATTCGCACCGTTTGGGCGCTAGAAATACACGGATGGCACGTGCGACGCCCAGGGCGGATTCGGCGAAGCACGTGTCCACTGTGTATTTCTAGCGCCCAAACGGTGAGACTTTTGCGGGTGGTCTCTTCACAAAAGTTGTTCAGGTAGTAAAGGACATATCCAAAATGCAACCAGTTCTGACAGGGGGTCTTTTGCCGTACCCTGTGTGTAGTAACATACTACTAGTATCCTTTCAAAAATAATATTTTAAATGTTGTTAGGTTCTAGGAGTGAAAAATTGAGAGATGCCGTTATACAGAACCGCTAATCGTAAAATGTGAAAATGGTAAAAAAAATAAGTCCTTTTGACTTTTTTTTTGAAAATGCGGTTTATACTTTGGAGACTATGAATTCTTGAATGTGTTCGTATTAATTTAGGACACCCTGTATGATCTTACGATAGAATTGAGATGCAGCGTAATTGCTGTGGCCCGGTATTTTGCTTTCACAATTTGTCCTTTTTTCCAGTCCTGCAAATCCACTAGAGTACCATGGGCACTCAGAACGCCAACATTTCTCAGTACACGCACCAAGTGGACACCAACATTACTATTTGCCCTGTAAATGAAATTAGCAAGAACTCACTTAACTCATTGATCATTTTGATTTATTATTATTTTAGTAGTAAATTTATAAGGTCACAATCACATCTTTTCGACTCACATATTTTTGAAGAAATAGTCTGATATAACAGCACAGCTAAACCACTAACGATAAATGCTTGAGGTTGACTTTTAACTTGACACGGTAAAAGGACGTGGTGGACTTATGGAGAGGGAACGAACTCTGGCGATTCTTTTCCATCTATAGTATTCGAGTGTTCGGAAGAATTTGTCTTTAAATGAATAATTTTTATCTAAAATGCAAATTCTTCCAATGTCTAGCGTCTCATTCTTACCGAGTGTTCTTCGAAAATTGTTATTGAATACGTCGCCATAGTCAGTCAGTCTGTAGATATTGGATTCTGTCGTTATCTTAAATCGTAAAGAGTGTCATGCCGTGCAATACTCAGCAGTAATTCGAGGATAGACGTAGTAAATCGGTAAAATCTGGATAAGTCATTGATTCTATGAGTTAACTCATTATTCAATGATGATGACGGCTTGAAATTGAAAAAGTTTCGTTATTAACAAAACTTTGAGCTGGTCTGGTCTTTCGTGGCTATTTATGCTATGTAGTTTTGATTGTACTAACCAGGAGCATATACATTTCATTAAATCAATTTCCTGCTTTAGTCAACCGAAATGTTTAGGTAATCCATGTCATAATTTTTTAAGAAAAAATATGCATATCTAGTAGTCGGGTGAGGTGGCTAAAAGCAGAAACCGATTGCTGGAATTCACTGTTCTAGAATTTTTTAAATGTGCTGTGCGTTGGAGTATTTCAAAACCGGAATTCCAATTTGAGATATTTGTAATCCCAACGCCCAGCATTGAGCCCGGCTGAATGTTCACGAAGTTCATATAAGATTTCATACATTTCAAATGCAGCCAAAATCGTTTCAATCAATACCGTGGCTTTGATCGTCCCTTGTGGAATCCCAAGATCTTTCTGAGCAAAAACAAATACAACTGAATTAGTTGTATCAAGAAATTCCGAGCAGCCCAACCTGAATAATCGCGCTGAATAAACCATGCACCATGATTATAATGATATCGCCTTAACGGGAGCCGTAGAAGATAAGGCACGTGACGCAAAGGATGGATATGATGGTGGTTGGGTCGCACATCCTGGCCTCGTTCAATTGGCACTCAAAGAATTCGTCAATGTCTTTGGCGACAAACCGAACCAAATTGATAAACTTTTGACGGACCTTAAAATTAATCCAGAGAAGGATTTGCTAAATTTTAGACCGACGAAACCAATTACGGAGAAAAGATTGCAAAATGTTACAATCGGTCTTCAATATTTGGCAGCATGGTAAGTCGGGATACGACTGGATGTGTACCGATTTTTAATTTGATGGAAAATGCCGCTACGGCTGAAATTAGTCGGAGTTGAATTTGGCAATGAATTTTTATTCACCAATTGGAATCATGGATGATGGGAGGAAGATTACAGCTGTATTCGTGAATAAAATCGTAGATGAGGATCAATCGTCTTCTTACCTCAAGCAAAACCAAGCTTCCCTATGAAAAAGCTACCAAAACATTTACACAGATTGCGGTCAGTCGGAAGTTTAAAGAATTTTTGACGCTTCCACTTTATGAGTCATTGTAGGTAAATAAGGTACATCTAAAACAATCATAATTTGATGTTATAAAATGTGCATTTTAATGGAATCAATACAAATATTCGATTAATTAATCGGTTGGATGATTCACTTTTTATCGGTACATTATTGACCTTGATGCGGTGCTGGCAGGCCTTACAATTTCGCTATGTTCAGGGTTCGATCTCTCCGACAGAGATAGCACGATTTTCTTATATGCGAAGGATTCTGTCCTACTAAACGTGCTTTTTTGAGACGAAGTTTTTAATAATAATAATAATAATAATAATAATAATATAGGTTCATTGAAGTCTTCGGGTAGTGGCCACAGTCCTCCAGTGACAGCTAATACATCTAAAGCTCGTCAACTCTGGAAATTACAGAAACAATGCCAGATAATCAGGCGAAACTGAAACATTATTAGTGAAGGCGTTATCCTGGAAAAACGGGTTCAGGTGCCTTCCAAGGTTTAAGATTTTACTTCTGTATTGTATTGGCTGGCATCTGGATTCATAATTTATCAAGTCTCTAGGTTAATTAGACCATATTCATGTATACTTACTTATGAATCTCAAAAATATCGCATGACCCAAATCCATTCCAACACAATTGGTTGTATTAAGTCTGCATGAAACTAGTGTCAGATCTTCCAAATGTATGAGTCCACTTATTATGCCATCCTCTGACAGACAATTGACTTCAGGGAAACCGAGTAATAAAAGTTTCCTCAAGTTCGGAAAAGCTGGTGAAAGCTGGAGAGCTCGTGCTTTGAGGATGGTTTCCCTGGTTCTTTCATTCTTCATGTCATTCAAAACTAAGCATAATTTTGTTACTTTTGACCAGGAAATCTTAAGTAAGTCGTCATATAAATTTGGCTCATTCGGATCGATAATATCTTTGGCACAACACACGATTAACAAAGTGGATATGTTTGGGAGGTGTGTGTGTCTCAATCCGGCAAGCGGTGATCCACAATAACCCATTGCAAATTCCAAGTCATTAATGAGAGGATAATATGATGTTGGGGTTTCCTGAATTCTGTCCCTGTTCTTGATCAAAACTACACTCCGAACACAGAGATCCAATCCTTTAATTTCACTTTGAGAGATTTCCTCGAGACATGGCAAGCTAGTACTCGGCACATTGAAAAGTTCAATCCGGCGTGGTTCACACAACTTCACCAATTGAAGCAACAAATTAGGCGTTAATGAACAGAGGGATGGAGATCTGTCATAATAATTAGTCCGATACGTCCCAGAGTGGAGCATTTGATAATAGCTGTGAATGTTCATAGAGCCAAACCATATTTTTTTCAAAGACAAATTGGTCCTCACATATGAAAGTAGTACTTCGAATTTTCCATCAACCATTTCTGCCCTTCTCATTGTCAAGAACCTAGGCGAGCTCCATGCATCAAACCTAAAATTATTGATATAGTTAAGTCAAGGAGGTTGAGTTTACTCACCTAGAATCTCATTTTAAGAGCATTAGTCTTGGGCCAGTTAAAACTAAAGGCATGGGATTAACCTCAACTTAACTTATTTTTTACTTGAACTTACAAAAGTGGAAGTTTAAGCTCCATCAGATTCGGGGACAACTTGAAAAACACGGCTAGTAAGGACTGCAGGACGAATCTTCCGGTATTTATCATTTCGCGAAATTCAAGCTCACGCAATCCATTCAAATTTCTTCTCAAAATGCCGTCATTGCCATAACTTGATATTTTTGATTTTGTGCTTTCGGTCTCACCATATAGAAAGTATTCTGAATCATCACTCAGATTTGTACTGATACAAAGGACTCGAAGTGACGGACCCACATGGAGCAAAACAAGGAATAGGTCTTCAACAGCAAGTGGAAAATAGCATAAACTAAATCCGTTGGTCATATTATATGGACTTTCCTCAAAATCGTCATTCATGTCTTTCTTGTTTTTAATCTTTAGCACGCTGAGAGATGTTTCGAAACGTTGAAGAAATGGGAGGAATTTAACATTACAAATTTGTGTGTCCACAGTAACATTCATCCAATTTGTTTCTGATTGAATGACATCTTCCATACGCCTTTCATCCGTCACGTATATCTTGAGTTTCTTCAAGAACATTGGACGAGTAACAACACAGCGGTTTGAGCGCTTACTAACAGTTCTGAAAATTCTCAAATCCACTGCCTCTAAGTAGCTTAAGACTTTTTCAACAATCTGTACAAATGATCAGAAATAATTGAATTGGAGTTTTATACAGAGTTTTTCCAAACCGAGTAATTTTTTTTTTTTCTTTTTAATTGATAAACTTTGAGATAGCCATATTATTCAAAATTTGATTTCGCGTATATAATGAGACTTAACGCATTGCACTGTCGACAGAAATAACATGGCAATATTTAAATCGGGATCAAGTCGACAAAAATACAGCCAAAGGTTAAGAAGGGCACCCAGACTTGTGTCAAATACATTGGTAATTGTAATTTCAATTACAAAATACAATTACAATTACGTAATTGTAATTGCAATTAATTACTTGGCAGATGTCTGTAATTGTAATTGTGATTTGTAATTGAAATTACTATTTTCTCAATTACATTTGTTGACTAGTCAAGATTGAATGAAGTTTTGGATAGTGAAAGAGAGAATGCGTTTCTAGTACAGAAAAACACAAGAAAAGATATAATTTGAAATTGTAATTTGAATTGTAATTGTAATTGAAAATCCAATTACAATTACGTAATTGTAATTGTAATTAATTACATCAATAATTTTGCATGTAAACTTCTGAAATACTTTCAAAAGTAGGCTGTAATTTGTAATTAATTACATTTTCAATGTAATTGACCCAAGTCTGAGCGCACCATACGTCCGAATGGCACAATGGAATTTTAGATTTTATCAAAATTAAAGAAGTTGAATGGGTACTTGGCCTTGAAACACCCTGCAGACTGTATAATGATTTCAGTTATTCAGTTCACATGCAAAGCTGTCACAACCTCAATAACCTTAAAAGGCCTTATTCGTCGACCTAACCATGAATAATTCTAAATAAACTTAATTTAATAAAATTCTGAATGCATAAAAAAAAATTACCAAATGCGGCAAGTCATGCAGATTATTCGGATATTGTGTGAGCAGATCATTTGGATCACGAACATTATTGTCTTCAATGCTGCCCACGTTGGTCCTCAAATTAATTTCACTGCTGCTGCTCATATTGTTTCGGAACTTGACGAAGGTTTAAGCCAAGAAAATAGTATGTGCCGAATTCAACACTGTTCTTCTTAGATAAATATGAATATGGACCTATGTTCTTAGTTGTCTCAGTATATATATGCTTTATAAATCAACTTGGGAGGTCAAGCATCCTTTTTTCCAAAATAAAATATAACCGTCAACGTCAGTCATTCCTTTCTTTTTGTAAAATAGGAAGGGGGTGTAAATCATCAAAGTGTTCAATTTTAAATACATATATAACAACCCTTCATGAAAAAAGACAAAGAACGTAATCCAAAACAATCCTGTCATTCGTGTCTACTTTTTTTGCGATTAGCCCCAAAGACGAAATAAATAAAATATTGAATTTCATGTTCCAACGTAAAGGATTAGAAACCGGGTGCCCAATTAAAGGCAGGTTTTTAATACACTCATTTCTATATAAACCCTTCCGGAGAATGTGGTAAAATCCTGTGGCATGTGACTCCACCGGGAATAAATACAAGCCCTGGATTCTAGTCGGTTATTTAAAGTAACATGGAAAGGTAATTAGGGTTGACCAGACAGGTCGGGCCGGGTTCGAGGAATTCAATGCTTTATATTTTATATGAAATAGTCAGAGTGTACTCTAATGTACACGTCTAGTCTAAAAACACTCTGGATAGTCGACACTGACACTGAAATGTATTATTCAATATTTTCATATTATTTTTGGAAAGATAATGGGATTTTGATTGAGTACAGTGTAACCTCGTTATAAGACCCTGCGAAATGCACGAAAAAATCGGGTCTTTATAGCGGGGTTGTCTTATATTATATTCGATATAAGACCTACGGGTTTTATAAGGGGATTACTCGTTATAAAACCCGACTGGTCTTATAGAGGGAAATCGTTTTATATATAGCCATAAGGCGGATTCTCGTAATAAGACCTGACATTGGTCTTTAAAAACTCAAAGCTCAATATAAAATGGGTCTTATAAGGAATTGGGTCGGTCTTATAACGCGTATGTAATAAGACCATGCGTCTTACATGCAGCGTCAAATGGTCTTATATACATAGTGAAAAATTTCAATTTTAGGCGCTATAAACAGGGTTCTATTTCTATAGCGGGGTTGGTCCTGTATCGGGATATTTCTCCTGTCTTAATACATTAGAACGAACCAAGTGATTTAAAATTGGATCATACAATGTTGGTCATATAATGAGATGTCTTATATCTAGGTTGCACAGTATAGATTTTCAAATCAGTAGGTATAATATTACTTAACTAATTTTGCAGATTTATTATTATAGTTTTTGCCAAATATTGAATTGATGCGCATTAAAGTTATATGTAGAGAGTGGAGACCACGAATTCGTTTAAGGGATTATAATGTTTTAATTTTAATTTTTAATTACTCAATTTTGCCGATTGTATTGAGTATTGATTAACAATATTAATTTACGCATTACGTTCCACCATCCGAGTGTTGACAACAATTTATTCTGAAATGAAGAAAATATTGACCTGAATGGAATTAAAGTACTTTACTAACGTAATATTATGTTTTGGCACAGGTGATCCCGTTTTCCACTATGGCACTCTGTCAGTGGCGTCGCTCGTATTTTTATTGGAAGCGCGAATCACCCTATTATATTTATATGTTATAGCGATGGATTGTAGGGTTGAATCCATCATAAAACTCATCAATATGTATATCTCACTTTTTCTCAAATATCCCCATCGAAATTAAAGAAGGGTAAGTTGAGACCCAGACGGATAACTCTTCACTCCGAAAACCGCCGGAATTCAAATCCGTGCATTAAAAGGTGGAGTATTTTGCAAAATTCGAATTTGAGTGAAAAAGGATTTAGTTTGTTCAAAATATATTTCAAAATGAACGTCGATCAGTTTTTGACGACTATCCGGACACCCGGCAGAGTTGACATGGGATTTGACCGCGTGAGGGAACGAGAAAGAGTTGAGAGAGAAGGAAACCGGAAACGGGCAAGGATGTCGGCCCCAGGAACCGAAGAAAATGGTCAAGGTGTTAGTGGTGGCGGTGGGAGCAGTTCCTCAGGAGGAATCATGAAGAAACCGGCTGGTCACAATGTCCAGGGATCAAATACCACTGCAAAGTCCAGTTCTGCAACCCATGCCATGGAATTGTCCGAACCACCGGCAACTCTTGACATTTCCGAAGAGGAACGTCTCAGAATTTTGCAAATGGTCGAGGCAGAGCCTGAGGTATATTTATAAAAATAGAAGGACAATTAATATTTTTTAAGATTCTTCAGTTAGTTAGTTAGTTAGTTAGTTAGTTAATTTCTTTTATTACGGTCAAGAATTTTAGTTTGCACTGTTGTCAACATTCAGACCCGGCTTTGAGCCATCAGAAGAAACAAAGGACAGAATATATACTTAGAAAACTGAACTAATGAATAATGTGTTCCACAGAGTAATTATAAGGTCAGGATAGAATGAACTGCCATTGGCCGATTCGGCCGGCTTCTGTTAGATTTATTTGGCGAAATCATTATTAGGCAGTCAGCAAGGCTTAGCGTAGTGAGTGCCGGACTTAATCAATCAGGTCCCGAGATGAGTTGTATTCCTGGTCGACCTATTTTCCAATCCCATGTACGGCTATGTGTTCCCACGGCCGTTGATCCTCTCTCAGAGTTGTTTCTCTCATAGTTGTCTTGGTCGATGGGGCCTCTAGAGTAACTTCTCGAGAGGAGAGTCACCTCCTCACCTCCATAATATCAATATGTCTCCATAATATCAACGGTCATTAGTTGTTAATTTTAATTGTTGTTTCCTCCCAGGGGGCATTATTGGACGAGTCCGCACTCAAGAGAATGGTTTCTGTCCTGGAAAAAAGAATCGCAAGGAACCAAGAAATGCGGATTAAGTTTCCCGAGCAGCCTGAGAAGTAATACATAAATTCAAAGTCCACATTTTGCTATAAGATCGTAAATTAATTTATACTTTTTTGAATTTATAAGGTTTATGGAGTCTGAGATTGAATTGCATGAATCGGTTCAAGAACTACATGCATTGGCCACAATGTCAGAACTGTACCCATTGGCAGTAGAATTGTCTTTACCTGCCACACTCCTTGGACTTCTTTCTCATGAAAATGCAGACATTTCCTGTGCGATTTTAAACCTTCTTCAAGAGGTAACAGATGTTGATATTCTTCATGAGAATGAAGAGGCAACATCTGCCTTGATAGACAACGTCTTGGACCAACAAGGAATTTCACTGTTGACACAAAACTTGGACAGATTGGATGAGGCTAATCGGGATGAGTCAGATGGGGCTCATAATACTCTTGCAATTTTTGAAAATTTGTTCGAAATTCGACCTCATCTTTGTGCAACTGCGGGTCAGACTGTAAGTAAAGCTATTTTGCTTCTTGCAGGAATTAAGTATTCGATTGTAAAATCCGAATTCGTTTAAAGTTGTTGTCTGGATTTGTGAATTCGAATTCGAGCGTCCTGGATTTGGATCCCTTGAGCATGTGCTGCGATTGCTAAAGAAGTTTTTCTTCTGGCTTGAAGTTCTTATTACCCGGATATGTACTTTCCCTTTCCCTAGGCCAAGTAGAAAGCTAACGCATATAATAACCAATTTTATTGCTTTTCACAGGGATTGTTGCAATGGCTTTTGAAGCGATTGAGGGCAAGAATTCCGTTCGATGGTAATAAATTGTACGCTGCAGAAATCTTGGCTATACTTCTTCAAGAAACACCGGAGAACCGAGCAACACTTGGAGACTTGGACGGGATTGACGTTCTACTTCAACAATTGGCAGCTTACAAACGTCATGACCCCGGAACTAGTGAAGAAGCCGAATTCATGGAAAATTTGTTCAATTGTCTCTGTTCCGCATTGCTGTCGGGGAACAATCGTGAGAAATTCCTCAAGGGTGAGGGCCCGCAACTTATGAACCTAATGTTGAGGTGAGTGAATTAAATATACACTACATATTGCAGATAATTCATAGAAGTAGAATTCGATTGTAAGTTGGTTTTATGATGAAACAATTTGAAAATTGAATCGACAATTCAATCGTTTTATAGGAATTTCGGTTTGGTTGATCTCTCGTGCCGCCTGTTAGTTTTAATTGTTATGAATTGAAATACTAAAATGAAAATTAACAATGCATATGTATATTTTATACAGAGAGAAGAAACAATCACGAGGAGGGTCATTGAAAGTTCTGAATCACGCCATAACTGGGCCTGAGGGGGCAACGAACGCAAATAAATTTGTTGAAATTCTAGGATTACGAACTTTATTCCCACTTTTCATGAAGACTCCAAAGAAATCTAAAAGGAAAGGTGTGACTGCTTTGGAACTTGAAGAACATGTTCTCTCTATTCTTGGTGGACTCATTCAACACGTAACTGGACAAAATCGGACCAGAATTCTTACAAAATTTGAAGAAAATGATTTTGAGAAAGTTGAGAGGCTTGGAGAACTTCATTTTAAATATTTGGAGCGAGTGAATGCCGTTGATCGGAGTATCGTGGATGAAATGAATGAATTGGGTGAAGAACTTGTTGAAGAGGAAATTTACATCCGAAGGTTGGAGAGTGGACTCTTTTCTCTTCAACTGATTGACTACATTATTCTTGAAATTGTTGTGTACAGTCAAAAAGTTAAAGAAAGACTCAACAAAATTATGCAACTTCGACGGGGATCATTGTCAACGATTAAGGAAATTGTGGCTGAGTATGCCAAAAATCTAGGGGAGGAGAATGAGGACTGGAAGGCCAAACAAAATGAAAATATAAGTAATTTGTTGGAGCAGTGTGAAGTTTAGCGCACTGGGTCTTGTTAAATCATTCTGTAATTAGTCCAAACTTTTCTGAAACTTGAACCTGAAACTTGTTTTTAATTTATGATAAATAAATTGGTATATTATATTATACGCATATTATAAGTAAAGAATTTAAACATAATTCTGCATATTAAGGTCTGCTACTGGATACCGCAACTTTTATTTCAGGTATGAATTAAATTTTCCTGTCGGTCTTTCCCCAACCCCTGTCCTCCATCTTAGTTTCATAAGTAACTCTCTGTCAAAACGGAGCCGTATTGTAAACAATTTATTATCGTAAAGTTTGTAGTGTAGCTTGGGCTTCGATTCTTCTATTCCCTGGAACTTGACTAGGTTTATTTTTTAAATTTTATTTTGATATGCAACCTGAAACTCACCAAATGACTCACAATGCTAACAAAATAATGACATTAGAAATTACAAAAAATAAAGTCTTAACTTCCATTGTACACAAGTACAAACAACTCATTTTTTATTTAGGAATAATGAAAAAATTTCGTAGAATAAATGCCGTATAATTTTAAATAGGGCTTGAAATTCCCTCAGAATTATTATGCATCGTGGACCTAACTGCTGAAAATCACACCATTGACGTGACGTGTCCGATATTGAGGAAACTGGGCGCGTCAAATTAGGATTTGTAGGTAATTTTGCCATAAATACATTCGACGATACTTGTTGACAACTCAGGATTGCAGACGAAAAAGTTAACAATTGGCTCGTCCCGATGAGATATGGCTTTCACAACTTCTTGAGAGAGAACACCTCCAGTTATCGCACAGACTGGTCCAAGTTGCCCGTACACATTCCTGACAATCAAAGTTTAAATCATGATAATTACGAAAATATTTTGTAAAGTATTATTGAAAACTTGAAATGTATAAAAGGAGTTCCACCTGCTCCTTCTTCAAGTTTGTCTAACGAAAGTAAATATTTAACATTAAACTACGACTTACGAGAAAAGTTCATCTGGGACTTGTTCTACTTCCAACTTATGTTGAACCAAATATTCATCTCGAAGTTCCTTAAGTTTCTCGTAATCATCGTCCAACGACCCTGGCTGCGGAGGACGTTCATTTTTCTCCAAAAATTCCAAAAGAACTTCAATAAAAACGAATTTCAATTGAAAAATTAAATAAATACAAATAAAACTCGACCAGTACTGTTGGTTAGTGAATTTTCTATGAGTGAGTATATGATATGCCCTTCAATTCACAACAGAGATTTTTGGTACATTTTTTTCTTGGCAATTGGCAGGTACACCGCGTACCCCTGCTAGCAAGAGAAACTTAAGCCCAGTGCCAGTGCCCCAGGTTAGAAAAGTCTTTCCTGAGTGTCCTAAAAAGCAACGACTCCTTTCTGGTGATTAAACCTAAACCCTTAGCTTAGCGTTTACCGCAAAGGGTGCCCGTGCGTGTATGACTATCCTACAAACTACATGGTTTACCATTGTTTACGAAAGAAATAACCCACCCACCGAAAATAGCATAAGTGGAAGGATTGATTTTCTTTTGAGACTTAAGAACCACATTCCAGTCCACGTTCACGACGTCTTGGAAAGGTTGAAAAATACATTTGCCTTCTGTAACACGCGTCGTTTCAGGTCTAGTCTTCGTCGCCGTTACGACTGTCTCCCTACATTGGTACAAAGAAAAAATTAATGAAAATATGCTTTCTGAAATAAAACACCCGAAATCGCCGAGAATGAGAAATATTAATGGCAATGGTGATAATGAGTAAACATCTAGACTCTCAGACAGACATCTTTTATGTAAGTACCTGCTGAAGTTGTGTTCTTCCCCCAAATCTGAGAAAATATAACCCATGAATCCAAAAA
Source organism: Protaphorura glebata (assembly GCA_034694305.1). NCBI lineage: Eukaryota > Metazoa > Arthropoda > Collembola > Poduromorpha > Onychiuridae > Protaphorura > Protaphorura glebata. Next base: position 16,079 of record JAQFYE010002615.1, read on the forward strand.
CATCAGCCGCAAAGAATTGGATTTCATGACCACGAGCAATTTCATTAAGTCGACAAATTTGAGATTTCTTGCAACCAATGGCACAAATAATTGTGAAGTCTTTGAAGAATTCCTCGTCTTTGTCATCTGGACTTGAACTGTTAGCCACAACAGTCACCATTGGATTCAAAAGTTGGGCTTTCGCAAGTGAAGCATCGGCTCGCTATATAAATAAATTAAGTTATGCAAACTTTAGCTTAGCTCAGCTGGTATTCAGAAAAAGAGTACCTAGCAAAGCAAAAATATTCGGCTTCGCTTACGTTTTGCCCAATAGAATTCCTTGAGACAAGAAACTGACTGGATGAGTCAAGTTCAGTCACATTTTGATGATCCATTAGAGTTACAGACTTCACACCACCCAAAATTATGTTCTTTGACATCTCAGCTCCCAAACCACTTAATCCGATCACAAGAACGTTCGCATTATTCAATCTAAATGTGTAGAAAAAAGATCAAAAAATATTAAATCAAAATCGTCTTCAGTTTTTGACATTAAAATTGGTTGAACAGTTTCATTGGGGTCGACCGACAGTCGCTGACGCTACTGTTGACAAGGTCTTAAGTTAAGTGAACTACTTTATTTCAAGGATTAAAACCTATGTTGACGTTCCTACTTTGCTAGGGAGGGTAACCCTAGTAGTAGGAATTGACAAGTTCCTTAAAATAATCATGTATTCTTCACTCTACTAGCATTACTATTACCGCATGGCAATGGCACACAACAATGGAATTACAAGACACTGAACAAATTATACCTATTATAATATTCAACAGTTGTTTTCTTCTAAATGGCCTTACCTTTTTTGAGCCTCAACTCCCCAAAGACGAATTTGACGATCATAGAGGGCCGCTTCAGCGTCCGTGAATTCCTTGTCGTTTTCCACCCCGTCTTCAGTACTCTCAACTCGTCGTCTTTTGAGTGCAATGTTGGAATCCATATTTAATGTCGATTTTCGAAACCTATTTTTAACAGTAAGTTTTAGTTTTAATTTTCAAGTTCTGTTCTAATCTTTCACAGAAAACTCTGTCCCGGCGTTTGTCGCACATTCAAATTCTCCCAACGCATAGCGAAAAAAAGTTAAATCTGAAGCATTGATTTTACATTCTCAATGGGCGTTTTCTTCATGTTTTTGGGAAGATGTGTTTGATTGATTGATTGTCTTACGTTACAGACTAAAAACGAAACGAATTCTAACGATTATGCACGATATTATGTTTTCTCATGATATTTATGAATTACGACGAGATTTCACTTGTCGAGAATTATTATTTGCCCAGTCTGGAAACACGGGGTTTAATATAGGAATTTTTATGTATTGCGTAAGAGAGGAGGTTCGTTTGTTGGAACAGTTCTATAACAAAATTTAATTTGTATTCTGTGTCTATATGGGCAATTT
>JAQFYE010002616.1:0-17512 GCA_034694305.1 Protaphorura glebata
ACCTCTCATGTATTGACTCTGTAGTCAACAATTATACTTAATTACTCTATATTGAGCTTCAATGTAATTCCTCTGTTTAAGGGTTTTGTTTGCGATGAATAAATTTGAATTGAATTGAATTGAATTGCAAGAGCCTAGGTTATGACAAGGGCATGAATTTGACCTGAAAATGACTATGGAAGTAACTTTAGCGTAAACTTTTAGGAAAACGAGAAGATCCACTTGGAGGCGACAGTCATACCTGTGAATGACCCTCTTTTGAAAATAGAGTGGTTCAAGGATGGAAAATTGTTGCCCGAGGGTCACAGGTTCAAACACACGCATGATTTCGGATTCGTCGCATTGGATCTCTTGTATGCTTATGCGGAAGACAGTGGCGTATACTCGTGTAGGGCTAAGAATGAAGTCGGCGAGGCTGTCACCACATGTTCTGTCAAGATTGAAGGTCAGCTATATAAAAATATATACATATAGAATAGCTATAGCGTAAAGTGGGCTAATGCGTCCCTACAAAATCCACAGGTAAGGCCGCACTGGAGCTGGGGACCCTAGACGCTGATAGGTTGGCCAAAATTAAACAACTGGAAGCTTACGAGCACGCGAGACCAGTCGAAGCTGAGGCTGCGCCCCAGAAACCAGTCTTTACAACACCACTGAAGAACTTGGAGAACTTGAAAGAATCTGACCACGCACATCTCGAGTGCAATTTGATACCGATCAATGACCCGAACTTGAAGGTCGAATGGTTCGTGAATGGCGTCCAACTCAAGAGCGGTCATCGCTTCAAGACGACCCATGATTTCGGCTACGTCGCTTTGGATATTTTGTACGCGTACCCTGAAGACTCTGGAACTTACACAGCAATTGCGAAGAATTTAGTTGGAGAGGCTTCTAACACTTGCAAGATTTTAGTCAAAGGTTAGTAATTTTGATTTAAAAGTTGTAGAACTTGTAATAATATATATTACATAATATTCCACGTAGAAAAATCATCGCTGTACCTGGACAGTGTACACCCGGAGGGACTGGCCAAAATCCAATCTTTAGAAGCCCCACGTCCTGGCAGACCCGAAGAAATACAAGCACCAGAGGGTCCTCCTAGATTCACATCCCAATTGGTGGGCACTACTGTTGTGAAGGAGACACACGCGTCACACTTTGAGTGTCGAGTTGGTAAGCGATTTCGTATTTATTTTGAGAAAATAAGGTTAAAATTTTTTCGAAAGACTTACTTCAACCCAAAAATTCTGTACACAGAGCCCGTGCGAGACCCGAACTTGACGGTGACTTGGTATAAGGACGGTAAACTGCTCAAAGATTCATCGCGGATCCACAAAACGTTGGATTTCGGCTATGCGGCTCTGGACATCCAGAAATGCATCAAGGAAGACGAAGGAGAATACATGGCCTTCGCAAAGAATAATGCGGGACAGGCCGAAAACAGGATTCACTTGCAAGTCCTTTGCGATGGCACCATTTTGACGGATTCTATTAAGCCAGAGGGTCTGGAGAAAATTAGAGAGCTGGAAGGAAAGCAACCGTACAGACCAGAGGAGGTCGTTCCAGTTTTCCAGAAACCAATTTTTACTGTCCCGCTCCAGAACATTGATGGGATTGCGGAGGGGAGAGATGCCCACTTTGAGGGGAGATTGATTCCGGTGAGTGATTCTCACTATATTTTAGTACATTTCAGTACTTTTGAGTATATTTCAGTATTTTTCAGTATTTTTCAGTACATTGCAGTACTTTCGAGTACATTTGAGCATATTTTTTGTATATTTTAGTACTTTTGAATATACTATTTGAGTGTATTTGACTATTTTCCAGTACTTTCGAGTAATTTTGATTACTGCTGAGTACATTTGTTTTGATATTTCAATATTGCATTTTCCCTCAGGTTGGTGATCCGAAACTAAAAGTGACCTGGTACAGGAACGAGAAACCAGTCGAAGACAGTACGTTTTTTTAACAATTTATGAGTTAATCCACCTACTGGAGAAAATTATCTAAAAAATACTTTACCCTGGGTCAAAATAGGTTCACGAATCAAAAAGACGCACGATTTCGGTTATGTGGCGCTGGACATTCAGCACGTGCGAGCGGATGATGTAGGGGTGTATACTGCAAGGGCTGTAAATGACCACGGAGAGGCCGCCACGACAGCCAAGATGACCATTCAAGGTAATCGCATAGAATGACCTCCACCTTGACGAGGTCATTCACTCCATACATTAATTTTTACCCCGGTGAATGATCATTAATTTATTTTTTTCAATGATAGCCCCCGAGCCTCTAGTCTCCAAGGAATGCCAACACCCTGAGGGTCTAAAGAAAATTCAACTGCTGGAGCAGAAACCAGAGGGCAAACCCGAGGACGTGGACATGCCATTTGACAAGCCCATGTTCACGGCTTCCTTGACAGGTCCTGCCGAACTTTGGGAAGGAGAACACGCCCATTTCGAGTGTAAAGTTGGTAAGGTCGATTTTGCTCGATTTCTCAAGTGTTCACTTGATTTGGCCCATAATTCAAAATTCTGCTTTTTCTTTGTAGTACCCGTTGGAGATCCGAATTTAAGGTACGAGTGGTTCTTGAACGGCGTCGAACTCAAAATGGGTGAGTTAACTTTTCAATTGTAGTAGTTTCATACCATCTTTTATATTTTCCATAAAATCAAGTCCGCAATTTTTTTTTTAATTTGTTAATATTTCTGGACATTATCTAAAATCTGTAAGATTCTTTCATCAGGTTCCCGCTTCCGAACCACGACGGACTTTGGGTACGTCACTCTCGACATTCTGTCCACGGTCGAGGCGGACAGTGGGATGTATAGTTGCAAGGTCAAGAATTATGCTGGAGAAGCCGTCACGTCCACGGCCATGCGTGTCAAAGGTCAGTCAAAGTCAATTATCAAAGGAATGCAATAAAAGGACAACGGAGGTCAGAGAGAAATTTCAAAAAAAAATATCCCCTGTACCGGGTTTCTTGGGTTTTAACGAACTTCCCGCCAATAATTGCTTGAAATAGTGAGATATTTATGAATCGCCATGTATAAAAATTAAAATCATTCTTTAAAATTAATACTAATTTCCAGTCCGTCCATCGACAAGTGGACCGCTGCATCCGGAAGCATGGGCGAAAATCCAGGACTTGGAGAACCAACCACAACCAATCCATTTACAACCAGTGGAAAAAGAGGAGCCACCAGTGTTTACCAAGAATCTGACATCTTACGATAATCTCAAAGAAAATACAAAGCTACACTTGGACGCTTTCGTTGAGCCGAAACATGATCCACACTTGAAAGTAGAGTGGTTCAAAAATGGACTGCCTTTGGACACGGGGACAAGGATAAGGACAACCTTTGACTTTGGCTTTGTGACCCTTGACATTGACGGAGTGAGGGAAAAGGACAATGGGTTGTACGTCGCCAAGGCTACGAATAGAGTCGGAGAGGCTGTCAGCACTTGTAGCATTCGGGTCCAAGGTTGGTGGCAAACTTATATGGAATGCACATGCGCAATTTAGCCCACCTTACCCTAATATCCATTGTCATATCCAAATTGATATGTTACCTGTAAATATTAGCCCATCCAAACCTGGACACGGCCAGCATTCGACCTGAGTCACTTCCGAAGATCCAAAGTCTAGAGGCCCCTCTTGCGCCACTCCAACCCATACCTGAAAAGACATTCTCCCCACCTCTGTTCATCACAAATTTGAACAATGTGGATTTGATGGAGTCCGAGACGGGTCACTTCCACTGTAACGTTGAGCCGAAGGATGACCCCGATATGAAGATAGAATGGTTCAGGAATAACAGGCCTTTGGGCACGGGGACCCGATACAAGAATGTCTTTGAATTTGGATTCATTAGCTTGGACATCACACACTGCTACCCGGAGGATGAGGGGTTGTATACTGTACGTCTCATTTCTTCGAATCATTTTTGACATGCACTTGACCTTAAAGAGGTCTCCAATTGAATTCTCACAATATATAATTCGTTTGACCAGGTACGAGCAACAAATAAGAGCGGAAGCGTCTCCACGAGCGGAACTCTCAAATGTAGAAGTGAGTGAGCGGTTGAAATTTGAAATTTAAAAAAATTAAATGATTTTTTTTTAAATATTAAACCAAAAAACGATTCGATTTGACGACTAATAGGTCTGGCCCCTATCATGCGAGGGACAATCCATCCAAAGGGCCCTGAAGGGCTTGAGGCCATTCAAGCGGCAGATCAAGCGCTAGCTGACAAAGGTGAACCGCGCCCGAGCTTACCGCCAGTCACATTCCAGAAGCCTTACTGGAAGCCGGGACTCGTGAATGAGTCGAAGTTGATTGAAAATGAGCACATGCACTTGGAGTGTCAAGCGGAACCGAGGGAAGACCCGGACTTGAGAATTGAATGGTTTTTCAATGGTAGGTTGTGTTTTATACAAATATTGTCTAACATGAACAAAGAAAGTGGAGATTTTAAGTTACCAACTCGGTTTCAACTCTCGAATGCCATCTTCCGTGTCACACAACATTTTTCAAGTGGAACTTGAAGACTGCAATTGAGATTTTGATTTTGCGCGACGCCGAGAGTAGCGTTATCAATTTAAGTAAAACTTGAGAAAATTACGTGCGGACTCGGTCCTCAAGTGCCAATCTAGAAATCGATACTTAATCAGTGACCTGAATGGAATTATTTCGCCAATTTCTCTAACCTAAAATCGATATTTTTCAGGTAAACCCCTCGAGCATGGGCACCGCTACAAAAACACGTATGACTTTGGATTCGTCACATTAGACTTGGATGACGTATTCAAAAGGGACGAAGGGTGAGTCTCATTATATATTATATAAATATTGTAAATAATAATATAAATAATTGCAAAATAATCAAAAATAATTATAAAATTTTTCAGACTGTACACATGCCGCTGCTGGAACAAATACGGCGAGGCTTTTACCTCATGCACAACGTTCATAACAGGTAGCGCAGCGTGCCACTCTCAAAACATTATTGATAAATAAGTGCTAGAAATTCATTTCTAAATTAATTTCAATTGTTCCAGAAAAAACCGGCCTGATCTCAACGACTCAACATCCTAAGGGTGAGCAGGGATTGGACAAGATCCGGGCCTTAGACAAAGCACTCCAACCTAAGGAGAAACCGGAAGTTCCATTTGTCGGCGTACCACCGAAATTCACAACGCAATTTACAAATTTGGAGAGTTTGATAGAAGGAGAGTTGGCTCACTTTGAGGCTTGCCTTATACCTGTAAGTCGCTCTATGACGGTTGCCATTTTTGACAACAGATGGCCTCGGCATGAACTATATTATTCTATACTCAAATTTTCTTCTCAGGTCGGCGACCCAAAAATGCGGGTCATTTGGGAGTATGAAGGAAAAGTGCTGGAAGCAGGTTCGAGGATTAGAACCGTGTACGCCTTCGGAATGGTCGTGATGGAAATCCAAGATGTTAAGATGGAGGACAGTGGGATTTACACTTGTAGGGCCATCAATGGTAAGGATTGAAGATTTGAATTTTGAGGGCCACAAATGTATAACGAAATTTTATTCTTTGAAATCGTATAGACTATGGTCAAGACGAAATCAGCCTCAAACTTCGCTGCATTGAATTCCAGAAAGGTCAACCACCAAGGTTCACTCGACAGCTTCAGGTAATGGCTGTCGCGCAATGGCGCTACACTAATATTCTTCATGCACTCTAATTTGTTTTATATTTCTCTATAGTCACTGGAAGGGCTCCGAGATGGAGACTCTGCACACATGGAAGCCACGCTCATACCGTGAGTTTCTAATTAATATAACGCCATTTTCTTCTAAGTACGTTCGAACTGTCCAAACAAATAAAATAGAGCATGTTCTTTTAAATTCTCCTGTGTCACCGGTGATGACGTCAGTTTCCCAATGACGTCATGACTAAGTATTCGGGTTGCTACAGGAATGGAACCAATTTCAGCGGGACTCAGATTTTGGAAAATCAACGCTTTGTTATTTTGTTTGGACAGTATGAGTTTACCTTGTAGGAATGTTGTTAAATTATTTCTATACGAAATGATATTAATCATCCACCCAAAATTTATGCAGAGTCGGTGACCCAGACATGGTCGTCGAATGGTTCCACAACGGAGAGCCATTGAAAGAAAAGTCGAAATTAAAAACAATCTATGATTTCGGATTTGTAGTACTGGACTTAGCTTCTGTCGGGGAGGAGGACATTGGTTCGTAACATTTTGAATTACAATAGTCGAATTTCTAAAAATTTCGAAAATAAATGTAACTCTAATTCTTGCAGGAGAGTACGTTTGTAAGGCAAGGAATAAGTATGGAAAAGATCAGACGAAAGCATTTTTGAATGTCATTGGCGGGCATCGCGGTGTTGACTACGATATTTTGCAACCCGATGCGTACGCCAGGATCCTTGAATTAGAAGCGTTCGGGAAAATGAAACCAGATCTCAGCACTCCGTTTAAATTGCAACCACCTGTGTACACGGAACACTTCCAAGATAGATTGGACTTGTCTGAAGGGCAGAGTTGTCACTTTGAGGCCAGGTTGATCCCCATTGATGACCCTGCACTAGAGATTGCCTGGTACAAGGACGGAGTCAGATTACATTCGGGTCATAAATATAGGGTAAGATCATACAGATTTCGACTTTTAGCCGACACCGAAGTAATGTTGGGTTCGATTCCCCAGGTCTCCTTTCCTATATTGTAAGGTATTGTAAAAAGTCGAATTCAAGCTGAGTACGTCCAGGCAATCATCAATTTAATTTAATATTTGACCTCCTAGACCTTCCACGACTTTGGAATTGTGATCCTGGACGTACTTTACACTTATGCAGAGGACAGCGGTGTTTACGAGTGTCGCGCTTGTAAGTCAAATTGATTATTATTCTTGTTCGATTTCTGACCGGTCCGAATGTTAGCAACAGTTCAAACTAAAATTCTTGACCGTAATATAAGCAGTTAGCTAACTAATTACCGGTGGTATATTCAACAGGGAACAAACTAGGAAAGGATGTGACGAGAGCGACGCTCAAATGCAAAGCAAAGCCCAGTCTCATTCTTGATCCTCAAGTACCCAAGGTAATTGTAGATGCACATATAGACAACAAAATATGACATATTTTCTATTAGGTAAGCTCATACTGTCAAAACAAAAAAGTGAAACTCAATTTTGTTTGTTGTTTCGAATATGAGCGTACCTGGTAAAAAAGTGTTGTCAAGTTAGGTTGGTTATTGTATGTTAATAGATATACGCAGTGAGATGTAGTACATTGTTGTCTACTCTAGGGGATGATGGGCGCACTAGACAAGATCCAAACAATCGAGGATAATATGTGGCGACGAAAGGACAGGAAGGAAGAGGTCAAGTCCGGAAAGGCCCCTGTCTTCACGGTTCCGCTTAGCAATGTCGAAGGGTTGAGGGAAGGGGAGAATGCGCACTTTGAAGCCAGATTGGAACCAGCCACGGACCCAAGGATGAAGGTAAGTCTTTAGTTTCTCAAGTCCGACGTAAGGTGTCTCTTAATACATAATAAATTCAGAAATTAATTTTGAAATATTAATTTCCCACAGGTCGAATGGTTCAAGAATGGAGTCCCACTCCGAGCTGCCACCCGCTTTAAGGTATGCGCGGCATTCTTTTATATCGAAATTGATGTCCAAAAAATATTTATATTGAAATCTGTTTCATTTCTTGCAGACGTTCAACGACTTTGGCTTTGTAATCCTCGAACTAATGCACATTTACGAGGAAGACTCCGGCGAGTACTCTTGTCGCGCAAGTACGGATTATCATACCACTTTTTAATTTTAATTTTAATTTAATTTAATTAATTTCTTCAATTTTTTTTAAATAAATTTTCAATTACATAATTTATCCAGGCAACGAATACGGGGAAGCGGTCACGACGTGTAAATTGAGCTGCAGTGGAAGACGGAACCTTATACTGGAGTCCCAACTGCCTGGCGATGGAGCCTCGACTATTCAAAAAATAGCAGAGCTGGAAGGACTCGGCCTGGGACGTAGTGAATCTGGAAAAATAGAAGATGCTGGACTAAGTCCGACTTTGACTGAACTGAAAGACTTGGAATTGGGTGAAACTTCACTGGCTCACTTTGAGTGCAGACTCAATCCCACGAATGATGAATCTATGGTCGTTGAGTGGTTTCATAATGGGAAGATTTTGAGTCAGGGGTCAAGGGTCAAGACGATCAACGACTTTGGCTTCGTAATTTTAGAGATTTCTAGTCTGACAGCAAGGGACTCTGGGATTTATACTTGCAAGGTAAGCCGACCCTGATTTTGTGACCTCTTTTACAATTCGACATTTTTTCATTAAAGAATGTTATAATTTGCGCAGGCCACCAATCGCCACGGAGAATCTTCAGTCACAGCTAGCATGAGAGTAAAATCCCATTCAACCATCATCTCTGAACCTCAACTCCCCTCACAATTCAAGTCTGGGACACAGTCCATTCAAAATCTCGAAGACACTCTGTACAAGAAGGATGAGAAATTTATAGAGGAAGAATCCGCCCGTCCACCCAAATTCTTGAAGGAATTGGATGACATCGAAGTGGTCGAGGGTGGCGCTGCTCACTTTGACACACGTGTCGGTAAGACCCGACAAGATTGATTTTTTTTCAGAGTTCTTGAAGATAATTTTTGTATAACTTAATTGCACGTGTTAATTCCTCGCTGATAAGTAATTAATACTGAATTTTTTCAGAACCCGTGAATGATTCGAGCATGAGGATTGAGTGGTACTTCAATGGGCGTCCATTAGTCACTGGGTAAGTTAGTAACATTCTTCAGTTGGAGCAATTTGCCTCAAGGTCTCGCAACACATGTTTCTAATATCTCAAATACATTCTTTAGATCTCGTGTCCGCACAAATGACGACTTTGGCTTTGTGAGTCTGGACTTGGACTGGACCTTCGGACGAGACACCGGAGAATACTTGTGTCGAGCTGTTAATAAATGGGGCTTTGCTACAACTCGGGCCAAGCTCGTCTGCAAGAGTAAGATTAAGATTTTTATTTAAACAATTCAGAAATCATGCATCTAATAATGTGATACACAGGCAAGAGGAACATCATCCTGGACTCCCAACTCCCTCTGTCATCGTTGAACGCTGAGAAATTGAGTGAATTGGAACGTGGACCTTTGAAGTCTGGACCTGCCCCTGAAGCAGCCCTAATTGCACCCAAATTCATTACACAGGTCAGATTTGGAGTTTGGTCACAGGGTGACAAACGGTTTTGGCTATCATTTTCTATATGTTCGATACATACATATATTATATAATTGCAGATCAAACCACTCGGACTGGGTGAAGGAGAGCCGGCTCATTTTGAGTGTAGAGTTGGTGAGTTAAAGCGAAAGTTAGAGTTGGGAGATGAGGCCTAAGACGCTATCTAATGACTTTAAATTGTCTAGAACCGAGGCAAGACCCAAGGCTAACGGTGGAGTGGTTCAAAGACGGTCGCCCACTTGGCCAAGGCTCCCGATTCAAATCCGTTTACGAGTTTGGTTTTGTCAGTCTGGACATCAGCTATACTAAAGCGGAGGATGCGGGAACATACACGTGTGTGGCCAGAAATGAAATCGGGATGGCTGAGACTGTCACGAATGTCGTAATTAAACGTGAGTATATAGTCAGCAGTATACTCGGCATGTTTGGAGCCATTTAGACCTATATAGACCTATATAGACCTATTTAGACGTATATAGACCTATATAGACCTATATTATACCTATATAGACGTATATAGACCTATTTTCTATATATTGACCTATATAGACTTAAATAGACCTGTAAACCCAGATATATATTTTTGTGTCCAATTTTTAAAATCCCCTACAGAATTACCAAATATAATCCTGGGCAACCAACTTCCAAAAGGGATGAAGAAAGGGGAAGCGCTCATTCAAATGGAAGCCGCCATTAAGAAGTACACCTCAGAAATGCACCTGACGGAAGATGACATTTACGACAATGACAAGAGACAGCCGCCTAGGTTTGTGACTCAAATCGAGTCAAAGGAAGACCTATCCGAAACGGAGACAACCAAATTCGAGTGCCAACTTGCACCTGTTGGAGATCCTAACATGAAGGTCGAGTGGTTCAAGGATGGCAAACCACTCTGTCACAGTATGTCGAATTAATATTTAAAAATGAATCAGCTTTTTAGTTGAAATTTACATTTACAAATGAATTCTTCCCAACAGAAAACCGTTTCACACCGATCTATGACTTTGGATATGTGGCCATGAATTTTGCATGGGTGTATCCTGAAGACTCTGGTTTGTTAATTAGAAATTGAAATTACCACTTTCAATCAAAATATAACGGATGAATTGAACAAATTCGTTTAATACAGGGACGTATACGTGCAAGGCCACGAATTTGTACGGGACGGACGAGACAACGGCAGTGATTAAGACAAGGGGTAAGCCAGGAATCGTATATGATTCTCAGTTACCAGTTGGCATGCAGAGCGTTGAGAGGATAAGAGAAATGGAGTCCAGCTGGTTGATGAAACCGGAGACAAAAGTTGAGGAGGACCGAAAGAGGGAGGGCCCTGTCTTTGTTACCAAACCAGAGGAGGTCAGCGTCTATGAAGGTATGATCGCAGAGTAATGGTCCGTAGGGCAGGGATTGGTTATTGTACAGAATTACCCATTGATAATAATTGGGTGACTACAGGTGACTGGGCGAGGTTCGTTTGTCGGGTTATTGGTTGGCCTAGACCGAGAGTCTTATGGATCGTGAATGGAAAGACCGTGATGAACGTAAGCCAATCACTGCTTTTTCCAACATCCGTAATTTTATTACCAAATAAAACCCGGTTTATACAAAAAAGAACCGCTTTAAACAAAAATATTGATTAAAAAAGACGTTTTTAACAAAAATAACTCATCCCAATCTAAACGGAATGGTTAAAAACCCGGTTTAACCAAAGAAACCTGGTTTAAGCCAGAAAAAAATGGTTTAAACTCGATTTGTCCTAGAAACACCTGGTTAAAAACAAGAACGTGGAGGTTAAATACGTGTTTAAACCAGGAAAACGTGGTTCAAACTTCAGAAACCTGATATATTTCTTATCTTAAGAACACATAAAAGGCTAAATACGTTATCAAATAAATCTACAAACTTTTTCAAATTTGAGTAAAGATCACTAACAGTCCAATTCCATATTTTATGTTCCAAATCTGTGTGTCCGTTGCTAATATGAAACACTTAAAAATTGACACCACTAACACAATTGAATGGAAATGTGAACCATTTAGGGTACCCGGTACAAACTGACGTACGACGGGATGTGGCAACTGGACATCCCAAAGACGCGACAATACGACCACGGGAAAGTAGAAGTGTTGGCCAAGAACGCTTTGGGTGAAGCGTACGCTTGTACAACGTTGACCGTAAGGAATAAACACGAGGACTATCGCGGGGTGCTTAAAAATGCTCCGAGGCGTAAGTATTTTGTTTTGAATTCCCACACATATTTGTGACATTTGTCTATCCTTCATTACCTTGATCCCTCCGTTCGTATCCCTTGTCAAAACACACACCTTGCGATTTGATAGCTTGGTACGAGGACTCCGAAGGACTCAAGCCTTACCAGGAAGGCGTCGAGAAAGTCAACCTCCAGAGCATCGAGAGGGGCGAAAGGAGGGAGGAGAGAAGGGACACGGAATGGCAGGAAAAGGCCAAGAAGAAGTCAGAAGACTATTACAATCGCTTGAAGGAGGTAAGGTCATCATGATTCAAGGGGTCAAATATTTTATACGAAATAATTCAAGGGTTCGAGAATGACGAAATATTTAAAAGTACCGCAATGCAGATAATCTTCGATATTTTTTCGAAATCCCTAACAAAATTTGACCTCATACAGCTGGAAGAGACCCAAGTGACCAAAGAGCAGAAACTCCGCCAACACAAACAAGAATTGGCCCAACCCTCCCTACAACCAACCGAGTTTGACGAGAAACAACTTAAGGCCGATGAGGCGAAATTGGCCATTGAGAGACACGCGGCGACTGTGACGAAGAAAGAGGTCAGCAGTGTGTTCAACAAGGCCCAATTGGAGGCGCTGGAAAAGGAGAAGAGAAGAATGGAGGAGGTCAAATTAAGGAGAGTGAGGCAGGATGTGGTAGCGGATGAATTACTCCCAAGCCAGAGTTCGGAGTATGGCAAGGAGGTCAGCACCGCCACCAGCAAGCAGACCCAGAAAGAGGTAAATGTTTTGAGTAATGAGTGTAGGGATTTAATCCATGACGTCCTGGCTTCAATTCCTGGTCGATCAAATTCATAATTCCTTAAAGGACTGGGTGTTCGCACGCTGCTTGGACCTCCGAGGTCTTGGCTAAAATTGAAGTGGTCTGAATGGTATTAACGGTAACTTTAACTTGACTTGCAGATGAGGGGCGACACAGAGATAACCCGGAAAATAACCGCAACGGAGACAACTGAAAAAGAACACAAAGGAAAGACAGAGGAACGGGTCGTACAAGGAAAGGTACTCCCTTCAAAACCGCCATTTTTCACAAAGAAAATGGGCCCATGTCGGGCGTACGAGAAACAACAAGGGAAATTCGAGGTTGAATTCGACGGAGATCCACTCCCCACCGTCAGTTGGTTCAGGGAAGATTTCCCAATTCAGAATTCTCCAGATTTTCAGATCCACACTTTCAGCACCAAGTCCATCTTGGTCATCAGGGAGGTGAGTTTGATACAGATGGCTTTATGAAAACTTTGAGTTGATAGTTTGAGTTTGATGGGAAGGCGATCAACCCAGGGAATCGAAGCCCTGGGTTCAATTCCCAGAAGTCTTGTGGGTGGTTGGGAATATACAGGACCCTAAATTTGAGCTAAAATCTGCTTTGCAGGTCTTCATGGAGGACAGTGGAATCTTCTCAGCCGTGGCCGAGAATCGTGGCGGGAAGGCAAAATGTAGCGCAAATTTGGTAGTTGAGAAGAAAAAAGGGACCGCCGCCGCAGGACCACCAAATTTCTTGCAGACGGTTCAGGACAAGAAAGTCAGACCCGGGGAGACGATCCGTGTTGAGGCCAAGATTGCTGGATTGAAGCCATTGGACGTTTACTGGTTGAAGGTCAGTAGTCCGAATGTTGACAACAGTGCAGACCGAAATTCTTAACTAAAAATTTAGTCTTTAGCGAAATCGAAGAGACAACCTGGTCTTACCAAATCCTATCACCACAACCGTTGTAATTTATGGTTCACGGTACAGTGCCAGTTAAAAAAACGACTAATTCTGTGTTGCAGGATGGAACGAAATTGGCCAATTCGAAACGTGTCAAATTGTCCCAGTCACAAGACACATACGCTGTAACGATAACGGACTCCGCTCCTGAGGACAGTGGGAAAATTGAGTGCGTCGCAATGAATTCGGCAGGAGAGGCAAGATGTGAAGCTGAAATTGAGGTCGTGACCCCAGTGGCTCCCGCCAAACCACCACCTGTAGAAGAACCAAAGTCTGCTGAAAACGTGACAGTCACTCAACCACTCCAAGCTCAAGTTGTCAAGGAAGGTCAACCTGCCGTTTTCAAATGCCGTGTTTCGGGAAAGCCAGGTCGGTTAGGTTTTTATAAGCAGACGTTCTTTTGGTTTCATTCACCAAACTTACTCGAACATTCTGGAATACTTGCGAAAATTCTGAAATATTCGCGAAATTCTTAAATATTCTTGAAAATTCTGATATATTCTCAAAAATTCTAGAATATTCTCGTTCGAACATTATGGAATATTTTCAAAAATTCACGCTAAATATTAATTTCTTTTAAACTTCAGTCCCAACGGCAACTTGGACGAAAGGCGCGAAAGTCTTGAGACCAAGCAAATTCTTCAAAATCACTCAGGAAGGGAATTTGCACATTTTGAAAATTAATCAAAGCTTCCCGGAGGATGAAGGGGAGTATAAAATTACTGTCAAAAATAACAAAGGTTCTGCAGTATCCACTGCCGCTTTGAAAGTTACTCGTAAGTTCAAATTCAGAACTAATTTCTTCAAAATGTCGCTATACAAGGAAAATGAAAATATAAATTCCTAGGCCCCGAGTCTGAAGAGAAGGCCCCAACGTTGAGTCAAATGAAAGATGTGACCGTTTGGGAAGAGGAACCTGCCCAATTTAGAGTACAATGCACTGGGACACCTACTCCATCTGTTCAATGGTTCAGAGAAGGAGCGCTTATCCCGGCTTCAGATGATTTTGCTGTAAGTGCATGGTGTAATGTTGCACAAACTTAAACCTTTCAACAGTGCTTTCGATGTAATGCTTGTAATTTCTGAAGTGCATTTGATTTGGTATAATAGATGCTTCAAGAAGGCCAGTACGCCGTGCTGCTCATTAAGTCAACTTATGAAGAAGACACGGGTACATTTTCAATTCGTGCGACGAATCAAGCCGGCCAAGCCGAGTCCAGTGCTAGACTTACCGTCAAAAGTAAGGATTAGTTTAGTCGCAGCTTCCGCTTAAACCCCACCATTTTCCCTATCTGTTGTTGGCAAGAGCTAGAGCTTTTAAATTTAAATCAGAGTGTGTAATTCAAATTCATGATGAAAATAAATAATTATCCGAAAAATGAAAAAAATTATTTTTGTTGTACGACTTCATTCATTCCATTCATTTCGCATAGTCAGTCTCTTGTCAGCTCCAGGTGGGAATTGAACCGGGGTTGGTCACGCACGGCTGAAAAATGTACAATGGCCTTTTGGTTAAGGGTACTTTAAAATGCTTTAGAGAGAACGGTGGAGGTGGTGGAGGCATTGGGTCAAAGCTTGGGCAGGGGAAACCTCGAAAAATACGAACTGAGTGAAGACGTTGATCTCTTGGCCATTGAGAATCGGATCAATGAGGAAATGGCCAAAAGAACTGATCAGGCCAGAACTGAAGGGCCAGGTTGGAGGAAACCAAGGCCAGGCCCAGCACTTTGGCAAAAGAAAAAACCAAAAGGTACAGGAAAGGAAGTTCCTTTCTTTATGAAGAAACCGGAAAAGCCACAAGCAGAAACGGATGGGAAAACACCGGTCTGGATGAAAAAGAGAAGGTCCGATGCGAGCGAGAGCGCCGAAGAGACTGAGAGAATTGAAACGAGGGAAGACGTGTCCGAGCTCAAAACTGAGGAAATCATAGTATTAGAGAGTGAGGCTCAGATCAAGGTGGATGTTGAAGGTCAGGACGGGGACACAGTGCCAATTTGGCAAAGGAAACCTCGTAAAGTAGAGGAACAGGGTATTTCTGTCTCAGATGTCCCGATATGGGATAGGAAAAAGAAAGACGTCAAAGATAGTAAGGTAGATGATACTTTGAGGGAGACAGATCAAGACACGCCAGTTTGGCAGAGGAAAAAGAAAGATAAGGAGATTATTGAGGAAAAAATTGAGGAGCCACGGAAAGATGAAGTGCCTGTTTGGCAGAGGAAAAAGAAAGATGTGAGAGATAGACAAGCGATGATAGAGGACATGGAAATTCTTGAGGTTGAAGAAAAAAGTGTGGAAGAGGCAAAAAAAGATGAGGTACCAATTTGGCAGAGGAAAAAGAAAGATGTCAAAGATAAAGAGGGATTTGTTGAGGACAAGGATATTATTCATGTTGAGGAAAAAATTCCACAAGAGACAAAGGAAGATGTACCCGTTTGGCAAAGAAAGAAAAAAGATAGACAGGCGCTAATAGAGGACAAGGATATTTTGAAAGATGAGGAAAAAATTGAAGAGGAAACGAAAAAAGATGAGGTACCCGTTTGGGAGAGAAAAAAGAAAGATGTCAAAGATAAACAGCCGTTAATCGAGGAGACGCTTGACGTTGATGAGTCAATAGAAGAGAGAAAAGATGATGTGCCTGTCTGGGATAGGAAAAAGAAGGAAGATAAAACAATAGAACCTAGTCCTGAGATTCCTGCAAAAGTTGACAAAGTGCCAGTATGGCAAAGGGGTAAGAAAGAACCGACAGCTCCTAAGACAGAGGCTCCACCTGCTGAACAAGAGGGCAAAATGCCTTGGGCTCGAAAACAAAGGAAATCCTTGGCTGAAGAACTTCCATGGCTTGTCCGTCGCACTTCAGACCTAGAAGAAGTCCGAGAAAAAATAGAATTAAGACCTGCAAAGGTGAAGGCCCCTGCTGCAAGGACTGCACCTGAATTGGAAAAGGTTGATTTGAAACCCGTGCGGAAGCCGGTTGTTAAAGATGTTAAGAAAGATGAGAGTGAGATTGAAGATGTCGCACTTATCGCGGAAGAAGTAATGCCTGAAGAACCCAAACTACCTTGGGTTCGTGGGAAGAAGCCAAAGACTGAAGTGGAGAAACCATTCCAAGAACAACCTGAGCCGGAACAATTCTATCAAATAGTCACACAAGAAGGCAAACCCTTTAGATTTATTCCAGTCCCCAGACCAGCTGAGAAGGACCTTGTAATTCCAGAGACAGAGATTCGGTCTGTAGTTGAATCACAGCCGCAATATTTCCATAAAGTTGTACAGGAAGGACAATTGTACACTTTCAGACCAATTCCAAGTCGCGTGATACGTGTACGAAAGACTAAGGGACAGGACATTCGTGAAATTGATGATGTGATAACGACCGGGATTGAAGAGCAATTCTTCCAAGAAGTCGTCCAGAAGGGAAAACCTGTAGAATTTAGACCGGCACCTGCTCACATTCAGGAAGATGCACGAAGGAAATCAGACACGTCCATTAATACAGTTGTAGAACCGGGCTCATATTTTAGAAAGACTATCAGGGAGGGGCAACCGACATATACCCATGCAGATAAACCACCCGCTCAGGAAACCGTTCAAATTGTCAAAGAAGGAAGTCCACAACCGAATGTATACTTTACAAAAGTAACACAGGATTCAGGACTAGTCACGTTTCGTCCAGTTTCAAGAAAAGCTAGGAGGGCCAAGTCTGACACTAACGAAGCGGAAATAGTAAAACTAAATACTACATTTCAAGGAGTTGAGAAACAATACTTTGTTGAGGTAACGCAGCCCGGTTTACCCGCCAAGTTTATTCCTACACCCGAGATGTTAGGGACGGAAAAATCTCATAGAGACGCTCCTGAAGTATTCTACGAGAAGGTCATTCAGACCGGCGGGTTGTTCACATTTAAGCCAATATCTCGTAGTCAAGAACCGACAAGAACAGACACCGAAGAGAGAATTCAAGACATAACTCCCTATTACCAAAAAGAGACCCAAGAAGGAGGACTAGTGACTTTCACTCCAGCGCCAAGGAAAGTAAAGAAAGTTAAAAAGGACAAAACTGGCGTGGAAGTTGTAGAAATATTGGAAATCAAACCTTCAGTTGAAGAGGAAGAAGAATTATATTTCCACGAAGTGGTTCAGGAGGGAGTTCAGACGAAATTCGTCCCATTACCAAGACCTATAAAGAAACCCAAGGAAAAGAAGGTGGTTCCGAAGGACGAAAAACCGGAAGTTGTCTTTGAGAAGGTCACGCAACC
>JAQFYE010002617.1:0-17510 GCA_034694305.1 Protaphorura glebata
ACATTCAGTGGCGTCACTAGAATTTTTTTGACCTGGTGGAAAATGACATTATGGGACCCTATGATAGAAGAATTGTTGGGGGGAGGGTTACGTCCGCCGGAGGCGAAATTTTTTTGAGGGTATGCTTAAGACATTTTGCATGTTCAAGTTGTTTTAACGTCTTGAAGGCAGTATCTTTGTGGTGAATTCTTGCGGTTTTCTTACAAATATATTTATTCCAAACAATCCTCCCGGACTGGCGATATTGACACCCATGTCAACTATATGGAACCCGAAAATTGAGGAATACACAATAAACAGGATGATATACTACATTATCTAGTGCGTGTTCGGAAATTTTGAGGCCCTTCTTGGCCAATTCCATTTGCACGATTTCGAGCTGATGTACAATCGCCTGTGAGACTGAGCACGTAGTGATATAGTTTAATTAAATTCTCAAAA
Organism: Protaphorura glebata; assembly: GCA_034694305.1. Lineage (NCBI taxonomy): Eukaryota > Metazoa > Arthropoda > Collembola > Poduromorpha > Onychiuridae > Protaphorura > Protaphorura glebata. Next base: position 442 of record JAQFYE010002617.1, read on the forward strand.
AAAATTCGTTTTTCTTTAAGTCCCGGCCCCCAGACGGTCCCGGCCCTGGAAACTATTCCCACTTGCAGCCAGTGTCGGCCCGGTACTGGGCTCACTCTATACAAATTGGCCGCCATGCCATTGGCAAATGAGCCCAACGTTAAATTCCCACCTGAAATTGAATTAATTGTGTTCGGATACAACATGCCTTGCATGTAAATTGTGCGAAAACGCCATAACAACCTTATCGGACATGAAAAAGTGTCAGAAGTAAGTGAAATTTTGTAACGACTCCCCGGTAACTGGCTATCCTAGTAGTACGATTGATTAGCTTGTGTAAAAATCCTTGGGAAAACTATCGCTCGTTTAATTATTAGTAATTAATCAATTTATTTATTTTTATTAATTTTTATTTTAATTAGAATTTATCAAGAAATTAGTTATATTATATTTGAATATTTTGATCGTTGGCTTTACCTTTTCCATGAACTGACTCCCTCTGATCCCACAAAACTCCGCTGCAGAATTATAAAAATATATTTTATTCGTAATTAACAACGATTACAAAATTTGTGAACTTCAAAATCATAAATTAAGTGAAAAAAGCAGGACAAATTCTGGAAAGTTATGTAAGATTGAAAATCCAAATATTTTCCCGCTAATGCTAGGCAGTCATTCAAACTGACTGCACTCGATGTGGTTTTTGGAGAGGAGGCTAAGGAACGAATCGATTCGACAGAATCGGTCTTCGGGAATATATAATTCTAAGCTTAATAAATTTTGTCACTTCGTAATATCCACAATCAGAATGTATTCTGAGTTCAATACGCGACTTTATGACTTTTGATTTGAATAGTAACCACTATGTTAAAGCACATTAATATCTATGTAACCCAAAAACTGAATCAAATAGTTGTAGAAATTTTGAAATATGGGTAATTGTGATTTCTCAAAACATGTTCACGGTGTTTCGCTATAATCTGGGTATTATTATTATTCAAACACGGGATAGACAGACTTGGGTCAATTACAATGGTAATTATAATTTCAATGACAAAATACAATTACAATTACGTAATTATAATTGTGATTAATGACTTTCAGAATCCCACCTGTAATTTGTAATTGTAATTGAAGTACTTTCAAAAGTAGTCTGTAATTTGTAATTTGTAATTAATTACATTTTAAAAGTAATTGACCCAAGTCTGTCATGGTTGAACAACGAAACTTTATATGATTTATGCATTCAATGCTAATTATGCTACTGTGAAAAGGTTATTATCATAATAAATATTTTATTCGATTACCGCGGTCCCGAATACAAACCGGGTATCGAATACAAACCGGATCTGAAGGAGGCAAGTAAGTTTAAATAGTAACCCGGGTTTCTGGTCGGTATTTTACGGTATACTAGATCATGTTGTTTAGACTTCCGAATTTACTTGTTCGTGAATTATGTGGTGAGATTATATTATTTCTAGTTCGAAATTACTTTAGCGAGATTTTTGATCATTTAAGAAACCGGGTAAATCCCGAGGTTTGTTATTCCATACCGGAAGACCCGGGTTTAAAAAAAATGTGTACCGGTATTGCATTCCCTAGTTGAAAGGAGTTGGTTGAGAGGTAAGGGGGAGAATGGATGAGAATTCGGATATACACTATACGGATACAGTATACAGCCTCCTGGGACAACCGACCGACTGACAAATTCGACCTAATTTTATCAAAAATTCGAATAATACAAAGTCAGGAGTGGAGAATTTTAGAAATTGAAAAATTAAAAAATCGGATTGATTTCGAGTGATTAATGTGAAAACTTCTTGTTTAATTATAGTTACGATCAGGGATACACAGCAGGTAATTTCACTTTTTTCATTATTATTTCAATTGAAGTTTCATCAAATCTCAGTCTGTTTTTAATAAACAAGTAAACCAATTAATTTCCTCAATTACTATACCACTGAATAATTAAACCAACTATAATTTTTTTTTTCAAGAAAGAGGACTCGCGAATTAATCAAAATTTGCATGTATTTTTTGACATTCTAAACCTTAAATAAAATAACTAAATAGAAATACTGCCCGAAATCCCGGGAAACGCCTCAGAGCCTATCACTGATCATCGTTTGTGTATAGTCAAGTATTCGTGGAATATTCAGTCGCGCCAAATAAATCCACTGCACCTAACCTATTTAAAATGATCAACTATTTTGTCAAATAAATAATTGGTCCGGAACAATAAAATTTATTAATATTAAATTAATAATATAATTAAGAATAAGATTTAAGTCACAAAAAATACACCCAAACATTCAATTTCCTGAGCAGTACAAACTAATATATTATAATTAGTGTTTTTTTTATATTCTTTGTCTTGCAGAAAATTCAAAAATAAATATTATTTGAATTGACAAAATGAGCTGGACAATCAGGACCTCAGAGGACATCCATTCTTCTGAAAATAGCCGGGTTAAGTCAAAGGTCAAGGTCGGACTACTCGACATGTTAAATGGAAAACATGAAACCACCCACCGTGGTCACCAAGACGAGCAAGAACAACATGACGGAAACGCAACATTTGAACTACAAGAATTCAACAGAGACCCTCGTCAGACTCAACCTCCATCTATCGATGACGAAATCGACATCAAATATGAGGTCAGTCCGAGGGTTAAGTAAAAATCGGCATGACAATACACACGAAAGTTGGATTTGTACGGTTCTTTTTTAGACAAAATTATGTTTTCAAGAAAATCCGTCCTTGTCGTATCTTTTGATATTTTTTTAAACAATTTTTGAAATTATTTGACCGGTTTGGAGAACGTCTATTTTGAAGTGTACGGGTTTAGACCAGGGTTTGTCGGTAATTACCAAAAGATAATTACCTAAAAAGTATTACCTTGGTAATTATCGGTAATTAAAAGTCTTGTAATTACCAATTGATAATTACCACCCGGTATTAACGGTAAATACCTTTGTAAATATCGGTATTAATGGTAAGTACCTTGGTAAATACCGGTATTAACAGTAAATACCTTGGTAAATACCGGTATTAACGGTAATTACCTTGGTAAATACCGGTATTAACGGTAATTACCTTGGTAAATACCGGTATTAACGGTAGTTACCATCTAAATACCGGTATTGATGGTAATTACCTCTGTAATTAGCGGTAATTACCTGCGCTAATTAAAACGATTTAAAGTTGCCGTTTTTACCGTTTGAATCATACGTTTATTCCGGTAATTATACGTAATTATTGGGCAATTACGAACCCTTGTGTACCCTTGAGGTTTTAGCCTGCGATATTTTGATATGAAATGAAAGTGGACTATCTTCAAGCCTGTCCAACAGAATTTAAAAACTCGCAAATAATTTTAGCAAAAAGATTTCTCTGAAAAAATTATGTTCGACGTGTTTTTGAATCCCCGAAAACCCAGCTTTCGGGGATTCTTTCATGTAGATTTTGACATAACGCTCGTTTACTCGGACGGCAATATACAGAGCGTTCACGAAAAGAGCCCAATCGCGTTTTCCGATGGATACAAGAATTTAATGTTGTGGTCAATGGATCAATCCCATCAAAGTTAATTGATTAAATTGTAGCCAATGATCTTCACTGTCAAACACGGATTGGACTTGTTCTGTTCGTCGAAATTATAATAGTGGTTTAAATAAAAAATGTTATCCTTCAGTTTGGTTTGCTTTTAGCCGTTCATGAAACCGTTTTTATTACGAATTTTTATGAATAATGTTATTTCTATTTAAGGCAATCTGCGTTGAGCAGAACTCGACATCACAGACGGAGGATGATCCTGAGCCTGACCTTGATGCAGACTTGTCCCAGATTAATCCAAGCCCTGGTAGGTGTAGGTCCATCAACTTTGAGGAAAAAGAACTCCATGAATTATACATCAATCTTCTCCAGTGTGACCGCGACTGTGAGACATGTCAAGAGTACATTCTGAAATTCAGGGAACACATTAGGACCACCCATGCTGCAGATCAACCGACCCGTGACCCCCTGCAAGTTGATCAGGCACTACTGACTGAATTGAAATGTGAGGTTGATGACGACCCTGAGAAAATGGACTGCTCAGAGGAGTGTGATCCAAATTTTGAACCTGATAATGACAGTGGCAGTGACAGTGACCCTGATTACAATGAATCGCCTTCCTTGACCCTCAAATCCAAATCCAGTCAACGTTTGGTCAAAGCTCAGACTTCCCAGAAGGAGAAATGTTTCATGTGTGAGGAATGTGGTAAGACTTTCGCAGGAAATAGTGCTTTGAATGAACACTTAAGAAATCACACTGGTGAGACGCCATACAAATGTGGTTTGTGTGGTAAATGTTTTGCTACAAGGAGTAAATTGACTGTTCACTCAAAAATCCACACGGGTGACAGACCGTTCAAGTGTGAGGAGTGTGAGAAAGGTTTCATAAGAAAGAAAGATTTGAGAGTTCACATTAGAAGTCACTCTGGTGAGAAGCCGTACAACTGTGAGCAGTGTGGTAAGAGTTTCTCAACAAATTGTTACCTGACTACTCACATGAGAAGTCATACTCTAGAAAAACCCTACAAATGTGAAGTATGTGAGAAAAGTTTCACAAGGAGTAGTCATTTGTCTGTTCACTCAAGAAATCACACTGGTGTCAGACCGTACAAGTGTAAGGAGTGTGAGACAAGTTTCAAAACGAATAGAGACTTGACTGTTCACATTAGAAGTCATACTGGTGAAAGACCTTACAAGTGTGAGAAGTGTGCTAAGGGTTTCGCAACAAAAAGTTGTTTGATAGCTCATTTGAAAATTCACACTGGACTTAAACCGTAAAACTGTGAGGTGTGCGATAAGAATGGCAGAACAAAAACATAATACATTACTACATTATATTTGCATTCAATTAATTTATAATTTATCGAAATGAAATAAATTGACTTTCAATAATATATGTCTTGGTTTTAGACTAATTAAGCGGCCCATCACCGAAGCAGGGTGTGTAATATGTATTGCCCCCCCCCCTCTACAGCAGAAGGCAACAATAGGCACAGACACACCCAATACATCGCTGGAACGATTAGCTCAAGTGAGATCTCTGACATACCATTTGAGCGCAATAGCGCGCCGCTTTTTGGGAGGGGAGCTGGAACAATATGGTCCATTTAATCATTGTTCAGGGGCGTAAGGGAAACAATATACCAAAATATTAGACAGAGAAAGTGTATGGCGGGTCTAGCGTAGACCCTCATGTCGTGAGCTTCCCTTGTGAGACTGATCTTAGTTTTCTTTCTATGTTCTTCCAATGACATAAAATAATTAAATTAAATCAAATTAAGTAATAAAAATCTAGTCCATAAGTCCTGAATTTTCACCAAAGCTCGAAGTCCGATTAAGATGAACGGTTAGTTAAATTTGGCTCTAGCGTTCCGCAGATCAATGTTTTTTTTTTCAACTAAGCCATGGTAGTACTAGACAATCCCTGGCCTTTGCAAAGATCTAGAACCAAATTTGCCGATCAGATGCCTCCGGATCTGAGAGATTTTCAGACATCATTGTCAAATTTTAAACAAAATATGAGCAATCATGTTATGAAAACCAGAAAAGATATTTATCTTCTCTACTGACTGCAGTATTGATGTTGTTCTTTTCTGTCTGTTTGAGTCGAGAGAAAGTTACTTAATTATTGTATTGTTTAATTAGGGTTGGAGCGTATAGTGAAAATGGTATAAATCTATAAATTATATTATGTAGGAGGGGACATAATACTCTGCGCGGCGTAAAAGCGACGCTGGTGTGTAGGGGAGTGGAAAAGAAATTACAATTGTTCAATGTTAACTGAACAAGTCATTTTTACGTTACGTAAGTGTAATGCTCCTCACGTGGAGTATTCGTCAACTAATTGGTTAAAAATGAGGTTAAGTCAATTAGGTTAATCAGATTCTTTGTGTTTCCATGTTAAGACAATCAAATCGCATACTTTTATGTTTAAATGATTTGGATTATCACGTTAATAAAGAAACCAAACCAAACCAAACGGACGGTGGATTCAAATTGCTTAATTTGAACTCACAATGAAAAGTCGTCACATGATGACATTTTCTTTCAATTTCTGGGATTATTTTGAGGTCAGCATAACTTGTCGAACAATTAAGAATATTATGAGGTTCAAATTCAGCTACTCAATAGATAACAATTAAATATGACATTACTGGTACTCTACGTTGGTTTACCATTTCAATGAGATTAATGAAAAATAATCTCGTTGATTAGTAATTAATAATTTGAATAGTAATTCCGAATTAAGAGTCCGAGTAAACGTTCAACGTGGTGCTCAAGATATTTATTTCAAACTGACGGGAGTCTTTACTTTAAACTGCATCGCATGGGGTCAAATTTTAGGATACCTAGGGTAGGCTTATTTGCCCCCGCATGGTGAAAAGAAGATCGCAGCGAGTGTATGGGAAAATTCCCTTACTTCGACTTCGACCTCTTCAGCAAAAGGGCGGAAGACGATTAGTCTTAAAATACTTCGGGTCACCCCCAGGGGGCGCCCAAGGCCGTTCCCTCTTAACCGCAAAGATGACCCCTACAAAAGTTGTTCCCCTTGTTGAGACGAAAACCTTTTCCGTCTAGCATTTTTCTCTGTGGTCATAGGTTGAGGCGACAGGTCAAGGGTAGCGTACTTTGATCTGACCTGAGATTGTTCCATTGACCTGTGACCTCAACCTTACATCGCAGAGAAAAATGCTAGAGGGAAAAGTTTTTCGTCCCTACAATGGGAACAACTTTTATAGGGGCCGAAGTATATCACTGTGCCAAATTTGAGGCAAATCGAAGGGAATGAGATTTTCCCATGCACCCACTGCGATCTCCTTTGTCCCCTCTCGGAACTATTTGAACAGGCTTCCCTGAAACACACCCACATATTTCAGATGAATGTCGTAAATTGGAAAGAACATTTTTCTATAAAAATATAAAAACTTACTACACAGGATTATTTAAGTGTACGGGTCTGGAAAACACAGTACAATGTGGATGGAAAGTTGGCTGTCCGTATCATTGTGTATCATAGTCATTTCGTGAGTGCTCTTCATGCAAATTATTAAAAATAATACAAATGGTACGAAATAAGTGCGGATCCACAGCATACCATGACTAATTTCAATTTAAATGTGTGTTTGCATGAAAAATGAAAATTTTTTTTTATAAAAGGGTGACATTTATTCTGGTCCGCCTTTCCGAGCTGTGGTTGACTTGACGTACTTTTGAGATAACACTTGAAATACATAATAAATTGCATATTTATACATCACATGCATTTTTATGTATTTCTACATGTTCATCTGTATTATGTAGGTTATTTGTACATGGACATACAATTCTCAGAATTTTTAATTACGATTTTCATTTATATTACAATATTGATTTTTTTTTAATTTTGACGTGACGTGCTAACATAAACATATTGATGTGAAATTCGTATTAATTGTATTAAACGAATTGCAATAAAATGTCGACAATTTGTTATCATTTCTTGTAAAAATCATTTCAAAGCCGTCTGAAATATTAACGATAGTGCTCCGGTTGGACGTTTGTGTTTACAATAATTAACAAGCGTTTAGTCATAAACGTAATATCAACTGTACAAACTCATGAGTTCTGTATGTTCCTTAGATATACAATTTTCATTTCCATGCGAAAACTAATTGTCCTTTGAATTTGAGCTCGTCCTTGCATTTCCGTACTTCTATCTAAAGTCAACATTTAAGGCTGCACGCTCTGGACCTTAAGTTGACACAGACCGTACAGACGAATATTTCGTTTTGAAATCTGAGAAATTATTTTTTTGAAGAAAATGAAGCACGATACCCCCCGGATTCCTTTCACGAAGCTTCAGTGAAAATTTTAGAAGAATCCATTTGAGGATGTCGAAGATAAATCGACGGGTGTCGAAAAGTCTCATTAGAGTCCCCTTGTTATAGGCATAGGCAGTAAATACAGACTTTTCGACACGTGTCGATTTATCTAAGCGTTATTATCATTATGACATTTTGATGGTGTAAAATGTTTGAATTTAAAAAATCTCAGCATTTTCATAATCATAATTTTTCAAAAATGATTTTTTTTAGATATCGGAAAGATTTGAAAAGAAATATTGACGAAAAGTGGAATTCAGTTCGAAACTTTCGAAATGTCGTATACCAATAAATAACGTTGTCAGGCACCGGTAGAGTAGAAATAAAAATGACCGTTATAAGCGAGAATACCCTTCACTAATCGAAAAATGTCAAAATTGTAAAATAAAAACAAGTCCATTCAAAATTTCCATAACACTTTTTTTTTTGAAAATTTAATCCATATTTTGGAAGCTGCGAATTTTTGAAACCCGCAACATTCACTTTTGGGACACCCTGTATTTGAAATTTCATGTGCATTCCTTACATTGACCACTCCTACGGTCAGGAGAGTATTGAGAAGCAGTTGAATGCCTATTATGACTGCAAAGTAGTAACATACATTACATATTTTAAAAATATTTGCCAAATAGAATGCGAATACGAACCAACCTAGAAATACAATGACCAGAACTACAAGAATATTTTCAACTTCCGAATCCGATCCTCTATCAGATTGAAGAGTTGTTTGGACAACGTCCCAGAAAGTAGTGCCAAGAATTGTAATCAGAGTGATCAGATTGAATGAAACATTCAAATTTGCATACCCATTCGGTGATGACAATGAGACGAGCTCGGTTTTCTTCCATCTTACCCATTTTTGAATATTTCTCTAATTGTGTGCGTCAGAAATATCGTTTCAAAGTTTTATGATAGTGTGTATCACGTTTTATACAATTTTGAAATGAAGTACCATTTTATGCAAATGTTAGCGTCAGGAAAATTGAAGTTCTAAATATACGCTGAATAAAACGGAGGTTAGCTTCCACGGAAATTTCGTTTAGACTCATTGAATACGTGTTCCGAGTTCATCGCCTATTTCATACCGCACCAAAATCATTTGTGTGATCAATGACCGACTGACAAACAACGACAGTGCAGTGGTTTGTGTAAATATTATGTACGTACTTGAAAGTTTCATACAAAATAGAATGAGTGACATTTTATTATCAAGTTTGGTTTATATTCACTGTCATGTCGTAAGCTCATAAGCCAAAACCAATGCGCAATGAGTCAATATTTGTTTGAAATGACGGAAATATGAAGAAATAATTTCCTCTTAAATTCCAGTTTCGGAATTACAGAGTATACTGCATAAAAATAAATAACGCTCAACTTGTACGGAAATTTAGAATCAGGAAAGCATACTTCAAAATCCAGCTCCAATTAATTTAGGATTCTGAATAAAAATTCCAATTAAGGTACCGATCACTTTGTCCTCAAAACCTGGATTGTGGGACAAATGAATGAAACTCTGGGAATGTCAATTAATGTGTGAACAAAAATGTTTAATATATCAGTAACCGTGATGAATTTTAGGATTACATATACATATAAACAGGATGATCGGTTATTTCAAATAAAGCCAGTCTCGTAAATTAAGACATAAAAATTTGACCATTTTCACTGAAAAATTATTGAATCATCATGATTCAATCATGGATAAAATAAACTCACATTTAATAGTAAATAAGTCTAACAAGGGAGTGACCCGAGGTGCAGGTTCAATCCAGACATGCCGTAGCAAAGTACGGTAAGTACCAGGGTCAAATTTCGAAAGTAATTAAATTACAATTACAATTACTTCGGGAATTCCGAAAGTAACTAATTACAATTACTTTTAAAAATTTCGAAAGTAATTAAATTACAATTACAATTACTTCGGGAATTCCGAAAGTAACTAATTACAATTACAATTTCTTTTAAAAATTTTGAAAGTAATTAATTACAATTACAATTACTTCTAAAAGTGGGATAATGCATCCATATCATTACAACTAATGGTAAAATATAACTTACAGTTGCTATATATAATTCCTCAAATCTCTAAATTACATTTATAAATTACTTGCTTAATAATCTGAATTACAAAACAATTAGGGTAGATGGGCACAATTTTGACCGGTGTGCTAAAAAAAAGGCCACTTGCTAATTCCCGAGTGGTGCGCACAGACGTCCATATTCAAAAACATAAATTACTTGTAAATTAGGTAAATAAGTTCTGCATTTCCCAAATGTGTCCCAAATATGACCATCACCTGATTGCATTACGCCTAAATTTGGTTCAGCGTGTGTCCTAATAATTACCTCCACTTTTAATACACTTCGTGTGTGCTAAAAATGACCACCAACTCAATACATTAAACGGTCAAAATTGGGTCAACTGGTGGTCAATTTTGCGACACGGCTTCGTTTTGGGAGGTTTTTCAACTTGTTATTCATTGGAAACCGTTATAGGAAAATTCAAAAATAATTCTATTTTTTTTCCAAACGCACACCTATAGATTCAAAGTTCAATCCCAGTCTAATCTACTTTTTACGAGGCCTACAGAAGCTTTCTCAGAAGAGTGGTCAAAATTAGCCCACCCTACCCTCCTCCTCTTGGCACTAAAATTATTTTGGTAGAAAATTGAAGTTCACTTTCATATTCGGAATTGCGATTGTCTTAGCAGTGGTGACTACATCAATATTTAACTTGTTTCAATTATTTTTGTAAAACTAAAAATAAGTAATATTTTGAATTAAAATTAGAGTACCACAAATTCTCTCAATGTATTTTAGATTATAAAAGGAATTAATGATTTTCTTTTCGTTGGGTATGATTTCCCAAACAATGTATGGTAGTACTGGTGATTTTGCCAAGCTCGAATGGACAGGAATACAGTTGAAAATAATGCGAAGATAAACTGGAAGGTAATATAAGTAAAATCAATGATGAATCTATTTGAAGACTCATGTGAGTGACACAGTGACATAAGTTGTGTACCTGCGGAAATTTCCCTGTAGCAATAGCTAAACCCCACCATTCCAAAATTTCACCAAAATAATTTGCACCCGATACGTATTCAAAAAGACCGCCACGTGGGATTTGGTACTCGGATTTGTCTTTCGGACTTCGATTTGATTTTAGTGACACCAAAATCCCGTCATGATAAATGTTGACCGCCATTCCAAAAATAAACAACATGACTCCTACAATTATTACAAAAATAATTGAACCATCAAATAAATTTTTTCTTTGATAAAATAAAACTGAAACTTAAATGCTTCAGTTCAGTCCAAGGAAATAAAATTTGGGGAATTTACTTGCTATCTGATCTGCAGAGTAATAATTAGTCTCACTCACCTGGGATAACAAACGCAGAATACTCCACTTTTTCCACGTTTAGTAAATGGTGGGATTGAAAGAACCCATTAAAAGTATTTACCATAAACGTTACCAGGGGTGTTGAAATCGGCATTCGTCTGGCCAATTTTGAAATTCGCAGTGGATAGAATACACTTCTATAATATTTAAAAATTAATTATATGTCCTCCATATTCTCTCTTTTTTTAATTAGATTTTGTGTACCTCTGAATTTGATGAGTAGTATAAAGTGAAGCAAGGATGAGATTTGTAGAGCTGCCGATTTGACTGCAAGGGGACTGAATGTATAGCAACACCGGAACGACCCAGCCCGGGAGATCTTGAATCTGTAAGTGGTATTCTAATTAGGGCGTGCTTTCATCGTTGATCTATAAAATTCTGAAGCAAAATATAATTCTTTTGACGATTTGTGTTCGAATTTTGTGTTTCAATAAGAATTTCCTTAATTTCTTTTTCTTGACGAAAAAAAATTATTTCGAATTTTTTCAAAATTTTCTATAATGCATCTAATGGGCATGTCTCAACATTGACGCGAATAAAAAACGCGCGAACAGCATGCCTTTCAAAACACGATTTCATTTCAAAGGGGGGACCTCAGGATTTTTTTTCAAAATTCTCGAAGATAGGCAAAAGGAAAAGTACTTCATATTTTAAATCGGTGTCGGGTGAAGGTCCTGGTATACAGGTCATGGCTATCTTTTGTAAGATATCCACGGAAAGTACGACTTGGAAGTTCGTGAGCTTTTTTAACGACTTGTAAGGCCAGTGAGTTAGGGCTCGGACGGTCCCGGTCCTGGACCAGGACCGGACCGGCGATCACGGTCACGGTCCAATGTTTTTTAGAACCGGTGAAAACGTTCCAATCCCGGTTCGGTCCTGGTCCTGCGTTTCGAACCCGGGACCGGACCGGGATTGGGCCGTTGAGACCGGACCGGTACATGCCAATTATATGTACATATATATACGGTCCAAACGCGGTCCGGTCCCAGTTCCAACGTCAAGACCGCCGGTCCGGTCCCGGTCCCAGCCTCAGAACCGCCGGTCCGGTCCAGGTCCCAGCCTCAGAACCGGTCCGGTCCCGGTCCTGCCTCAGGACCGGACCGGGACCGGACCGTCCGAGCCCTACAGTGAGTCATGCTGACAAAAAAAACAGGAATAATCAATTCGTATTCCTATTTCAAATCGAGCTCTGGTGACTAGGTATCGTTTAAGCTGAGGTTGGATAGTGACCAGGTTTCAAATTTAATGTCCACAGTATTGAAAACATTATACAACATTTAAAGGGACGTACCATAAAACCAAAGCTTGCCCTGACGGTTGGTCCAAAATACGAAGGTGAGAATTTCCCATAAGGAGCGGGTTGTAAAAGACTGCTTACGGTGGTCACTATGGTGAATACTGCTGCTATCCAACTCATCCGATTAATTAATTCTAAGTCTGTTTCAACTTGGAAGATTCCATACCCGTATTTAAAAATTGTATCAGATAAAAGTCGATGGTTTCCTTCCATCTTGATTAGTGGGACCGACAAAAAGTTTTACGAGATTTTAATTCATATCTTGAGACACTACGCGATGGGGTGACTCGACTTAACATGAATCAAACGGAGGAAGTTGTGGATTAATAATAATAATGAGATTCATGAGAGTCAGGGTTGGACGTTAGAACTACTTCAACTTCATTCATTGCATTGCACGTCTGATTTTCTGTAAAGTTACATCCAAACTCGTTTGGAGAGTTGTGAATAGAAACTTATGAGTTGGCAATGTCTGTCAATGTCAACTTACAAGGGAACCATTCCAAGTGTTCGTCGAATTGCGACCTGAAAATGTGTTAAAATCATACTGTTAAAATCAGTCAATAAGTAAGCTAACAGAGAAATTTTCAGGGTCGAAATTTGATGATCACTTGGAAAGGTTCCATTGTTAGTTGGTCCATCCAAATTAATGTATTTCCCGTGTAATACTACTTTTCATGAAACCAGTTACGTAAAGCGAAGAACTCAAATGATGTCAAGGTCATTCTTATGTACCTTTACTACATAAAGTTATAATATTATATTATAAATTATATTATAAATTATAAAAATTATTATTATGAACCGCAATAAATAGATACAATCAAGTGGAATACTTTGTTTGAACGATCAGCTCAAGAGAGATCGAAGGCCAAATATTTCGGCTCAGTCTGTAAGCCGTGTCGCGCGCATTGGAATTTAAAGAATGAGTTTTTTTAAATCTAAAAATTTTTAACCCATGGATCGGCCATTTCTAAGCATGTTGATTTTACTTCAAATTTAATTTTTATGTGTTTCCAGGGACAGTGGAATTTTGAAGGAAAACGATTAGCTTAGAAATTGACGATCCATGGCTTAAAACTTTTCAGGAAACATTTACGAATCTGATGGTGAAGTCCGTCAATCAATATTTTCAAGTTTCCACTTACTTCCGGTCCGCAGATTGAGAATGAGAATGAAAAACCCGCTGAAATACGGACAAAAATTCTACCGCGCCCGACTGCGCTTTCAGATGGAGCCGGTATATTTACCTGAGATCCCACTTTAGCTGGTCTTTCCAACGAGGTATATCTCGTGATTGTACCTAGTAGTTCTTGAGACATAGAGGTGGCGTCAATGCATATTAGTCTCGCTTTACTTGTTGGATATTTCAGTAGACTGGTTCGTCAACTCAATGTTTCATTCGATTTAAGAAATTTAGTGTGGCATTATGTGTCAAGTTCATTCCAACTATATGACATTTTCTTGTAAATGAATCAACTACATTAAACTGTCGGTCGTGCATGAAAAACAAGTTAGTGTTGTTTGATTGATAGATTTATTCGGCCTTCCTTAATTTTCCATACACAAGATACTGCAAGAATTAATAGTTGAAGTACAAATTATCATAATCACTCATTAGGGAATCTAAATTTGTAAGGTCAACGGGTTCCTCTGGTACATTAATTCATTTGTAACCGTTCACATCACAAATTAATCTGTCATAAAATTTGAATGCTGAATTAGGCAGAATATATTATACCACTCACTTCTTTACCCATGGAAGTAGGAACTATAAGTTGACCACTGGTCGCAATAGCGTAACTTGACGTGGCGAAAATATCTATTCCTAGTTTATGATACTGGCCATTCTTATATTTATTATTTATGTTTACTGTGGGGTAAGTTGGGTTTTTGTGTCAGAAAAATGGGCTTTACATACGACGACTTTTTATCCTAGAGACCAGTAAAAATCGGGCGTGATTTTTGAATGCATTTGACACACTGAGTCACACTTTAACGGGGATTTTCTGAAAGTAACTTTAGTTTATTTTTTATGCGTACGTTTAGATAATCCATTACTGTTTTACTGGCTCGATCACATAAATTAGTGTCTTTAATTAATGCAAGAAAAAGTTGGTAAATAAAGTGATGTGATTCCCATGAGAAACCCATGAGAAACCCATGTGATTTCTGAGTCCAAAAGTCCGAGTCAAAAAATTTACCGATTTATCATCGCCTAAACTGAGCAGACTGTTCATTTTCGTTGAACTATAAAATTCTGGCCGGGTTATAAATTTGTATATCTCAATATTTTTTTTAAATTTGACCATTTTTATCATTCCAATTTTAAAGATTTTTTATATATTGTTACAAAAATTTCGTAACTCAGAATAAATTCAAATCTAAATTCCAATCAAGTACCAGGAGAATTCACCCTCCTATCAGATGTTAAATAATTAAGAGAGCAGATGTGTGCTTTGTGAATGATTGTAAAGCCAATAGTGTGTAAGAAGGCGGAGTCCCAACAATATCATCCGAGAGATTCACAGGAAATCCCATATTCCTAAACCGAATGTCAACACATTTGAGAATGTGTAAAACCCGACTTGCGTTTACACGCATGTTATCCAATCTAGGATGTGGAAAATTGGAAGCCACCCCATGAGTATAATACCGCGGAGCGTAGAGAAAATCTGTCTGAGACGGAGAGAGAGAAGGAGACCCACTTCCAAACCTACCCCCAACCATTTGAGAGCACTCAAGCTCACATTGTTATGTGAACTGAGAGAAATAAGATTTGGGGGGAGCGGAACGAACAGACTGTACGAGAGATCCGGAGGAAAGAAATGAGAGTTCATATTCCCAAGTACCGACTTTTCTCATTATTATGAGAACCCTACTCCGAGCTTAACACGGAGTGGAGTGTGAAATTGTACTTCATGTAAGAATCAGGAATCCTTTCGAATTCTTTACCTATCGCACAATCGCATCGTTATGCGATTATGTGAATTCAGGAATCCTTGCTCCTACCCTTGAATCAGAAAGAAAGATTAGTAAATTAGAAGATGAGTTCTAATTCAGTGTGAGAATGAATGTGATGTTAGAATAAATAAAACCGCTCCTTAGATCTGTATTGCACGAGCGGGACAGAATTGTTATTCTGTAAAAGCAGAATTATTATTCTGCATGGAGACTAAATAATCGCCACACAAGAATTATTATTCTGGGAAACAGGATCCCTATTCTGTTTGACTGAGAGAGTTCAGTCGATAGAGAATTCTCTTTTTCGCGTTGTTGGTAAAATCCTCGAACCTAAGTTATGTTAACGTTTAGAGAAGTTAAGAGAGAACTGGTTAAATCGGATTGTTATCCGACGTAGGATAATAAGTTACGAATTTGTTCATGTGTTTAAGATTAGTGTGAGATTCAGATCTGAATGAACCTAGTACGTAAGAGTTATGCCCTGTGTGTTCTGGAAGGACTATTTAGGATCTTAAGTTAAGATAGTTTAAGCCCTTCAGGCGAAATGCATGCTACTTGTTTAAGATTTGGAATGTTTATTTAAATAAAATGAACCGTAAAAAGCACTTTGAGTCTTGACGAGCGAATAATTTTGGATGGAGAGTAAGAAGATTTACTCTTAAGTTTGTATTGAAAGGGGAGTATAACCCTTTGACTGAAAAGAGAGGAAGAATTACATTACTGGTATGAGCAGCGTGTGAAAACGTCTTAAGTCGTGAGAGGCAGGGAAAAAAATTGAAAGAAGACAAAGGGTCGTAACCCATCGCACATTATTTACGCGTAAAGTGAATGAGAGGAATCACCCGCAATACCCATCAATCCAACTGCCTTATGGATGTCCTTAGGAACTGACAATTCCTTTTGGATGTGTTCCTAACAAGGTAACGACTCGAAGCGGACATTTCACCCCTTCGCATTCTTAGAGCGTGGTGTAATGATTAGAACATAATGCTCTCTGAATGAGATGGAAGAGAACTCCGATAAAGTTAAGTCTTCTCAATTAACAAATGAGAACAAATAAACTTCGTAGCAATATTAAAGATTATCGCAGACAGAAAGTCGGATAGACTTGAAGAAGACGGCAATATATGGCCCGTGTATAATTAAAAATCATTTCACTTTTTAAAAAAATAAGGAGAATGAAAAATTTGTTTTTGGCTCAAAATTTTGTTTGCTTGTTTCTAGGAAAATTTATTGAAAGAAAATATACTCCATCTGACATTTTGCACATGTGCTTATCAGAGTTCGCTTGTCACTTTCCATTTGGTTCAGACTAAGGCTGAATGCTAAGGGAAAACCTTTATCGGATTTGCGGCATTTTTAGGATTTTTGAGTTATGAAACCGAGACTCCTCCCTCTTGATCTGTTAACCAGTGTAATTGACTGGCCGTCGATAGCTCTATGGGACTTTATGAATTCTCAATAGTTTTCACAACCCTAGTCAATTGAGTGTTTTTATTTATCAGT
>JAQFYE010002618.1:0-17509 GCA_034694305.1 Protaphorura glebata
CGTCTTCAGATTTGGTAAACTATATTTGATGTCCAATTTTGTCGGATTCCAGCCCAGGATTTCCAAATGTTTCAGGTTATCAAATCCATTGAACCAATTGCCCTCAACTGAAACTCTTCGAAGAACCAAACTTTCAATTGTAGTCTTATTTCTGTTAATGGTGTCAAGAAATACTGTCGGGACATCTCGGATGCGTGTGATTATGGAAAAAGTCTTGTCAAAAATGAGTCTCTTCAGACGGCTTCCAGCTTCGCAAAGATAGTAGGCTGGTGATACAAATATAAAAATTAGAATTGAGAAAAATATAAACATATCTTGCATTAACTTGGTTTTGATTCTAAGCTTACCGACATCCTCGTTGTCTATGTCAAAATTAAGAACCAGTGATTCCAGCTTCATTAGAGCCATCTGATCTCTAGTTTCTTGAGCGTTTAATTGAGGAAAGAATTGCCGCCCCCTTAGATAAGCATCAACTCCTGTTAGGCTCTCAGAATGATTACTTAAGAAAGTGTAAAACGCTGAGTACAGCTTTTCAATCTCGACGAGGTATAATGACTGTCCAAAGCGATACAAGGCGTGTGGATTCAAAAATCGGAGTGTCACATCCCGGAGACTTGGAGCAGACAGTTTTTCCAAAAATCGCCCAAGCATGCCAATATGATTACGGTGTTTTCGAGTCTTCCAGTATCCAAACATGTTCATTGATTCCGGGATCTTTGAGGGAAAAAAATACAAGTAATGCAGTAATGTATCACGCTAATTCTCCGTGGAGAGGACTGTCCGAGCATATAATAATGGTCATGTTTTTCTTCCCTACTGTGATTGTAAAAATTACTTACCAGCAAGTGTAGGTGATGCAAGACATTCCAATTTATATTTGGAATGACTGTAGTGATTTTGTAGACTCGGAAGTTTTCCAGGGACAGATCGTCCAGAATTAACTTCTCCACATTGGAACAAGAGTACCGCAAGAGTTTCACAACATTATCTTGGGAGTTTCCATATTTAAGATGGAGGGAACGAGCTGCCGGAATTGTGTCTTGCCTGGAAGTGCTCCTGATGATATTGGTTGCCTTAAAGTTCACAACCTTAAGACTATCCACCGGACGAATCGTAGACTTCTTAACCACTTCTAAAGTACTGTCACTCAGGACAACTTCACGTTTCATGAGACACGAGACCACATCAAACCAATCTTTGCAGACTAAGCCAACATTCTTCTTCTCCCGAAGGTTTAGATTTTTGAAAATCATCATTTTAATCTGCATGAAAGTAAACAGAAGAATATTCGTTTTTATTACGACTTTAATTACAGGAAACCTCCTCTTGTAATAATAATTTCTTAAATGATACTGTTCCTAAGTCTTCAAGTACAGAAAGACTTGGTTCGTTCTAGTCTAGTTAGTTACACAGGTAGAATCACGCTAATTTCGGTCAAATCTAGTTCAAAATATGAACTAGTCAAAATGACACACCATACACTCCAAATTATTTTCTTAACGTATGTTAAAAGAATCAGTTCACGATAGAGACTGATGCGGACGATAACCAGCCCCGAAGTGAAAACCACGGTACCCCGAAAGGGAAAGATGAGATTACCAGGTCAACAATCAGTCGTGCATTTCGATTTTATGGAAAACTCGGCTAAAGTTGACAGACGCCTAAATCAGCCTGAGTTCTCAAATTAAAAACACTTCAGGAGGTGCGCGGATGGTGACGAAGAAAAATATTTCATGCGAAAGATTGAGAGCGATAAGTTGAAAATGCTGCCATCTACCGCGAATCGTATAATTCATTTCAAATTCCTATTAAAAAGTAAAAAAAATCAACGCTCATGACCCTCATGAACGAAATTGTTATATAAAATGAACCCGAAACGGAATTGTAGAATATTTATGGAACCCACCTGGCCGGGAAAATATCAGAGTTCGCAACGAATTTGGATGAGGCATTACTGCATTTACAAGAGTCGTTGAGAAAAAAGAGAGGTTCGAGGGAACGTTTATGTTGGTTAGCGGAATGACTCCGCGGGGAGTACTTCCTCAGATACGGAACCCCAACAAGTAAAAATTATTGCAAAATTGCACGTGCGGACAAAATTATCAAACCGCTTCTTGAAGTCAGACTTCGAAAACGTGTAGCCGAATTACTACCTAAGTTGTTTTATCGGTCATGATACGGCGACTTCATATTCACATTCGGCGTGGTTAACGGCGACCTACGTGGCGGGTTTTGAACAAAATCATGGAATCACAATTATTCCTAAAAGACAGATTTTTGATGTTTGTCCAGTCGAATAAGGTGTGAGTCCGATGGATTATTTTGATTTCAGGGCTGAGGACCATTTTTTTCAATGGTGGAATAGAGTGACCCACCAAACAGTGAGCAATGTTAGAAAATAAGACTTAGGAGTGTTATCTGGTTCAAATGAAACACATATTGAGCAAAAAAAGTTCACTCATTAGTGCAGAATTAATGTGAGCTAAATTTTTTATAATGATCGGAATAGCGTGACTCTACCCGTATAGGTAAATAAATAGTAATTACCAAAAATATTATTTTGACTAGTTAGATTTCATGTAAGGTGGAAACTTCATGGATAGAATTCTAGGGCAGGATTAAGTACAATTTGAGTCTCTTTATCAATGTGAATTATAATTCATAAAATAGGCATGCATACATACCTCAGGTGGAAGAATTCCAAATTGGAGTCGGCTTTTTCGTTGAACAATTTTAGTGACCCTTCCATCAGTACTTCTACGAGTGGAGACCATGTTGAGGCAGAATTATTAGTTGTTCGTCCCTCCAGAGTGGCCACTGACCTGTGACCTGTGCCGTGACCTGACGAGATGACAATGGTACGATATGGTGAAGAAACTCGGAGGAAAGAAAGTGGCAGACTACAGAGGTCGAAGTCCGAAGAGGAAATGAAGTTTGTTTGGAAAAAGTGAACAAAGGAAAATGCGGAGGACGCGGAGTGGCCGTTGGTCCAATTTGAATTTGAATTCTGCGAACTCAGCCAAAACTGAACAAAGGCGAACAAAGAGAAAATTTTACTTGGCGATGTGCCCCACAGATGGCGCAGCCGAGATTAATCCCAACCCACGCTTTTCCTTACTTTTTAGTACCTAATTAGCTAACGCGCATTCGCATCTAGACAGTCGGCGTGCTCGGTGATTGTCTTGCATTCCAGACACACTCTGTGTACTCTGTGTGTTATAATCTCTGTGTACACATCCTTTGCTTCGGTTTCTCAAATACTATTTGATTCTTGCAACCAATATTCCTGGCTTACATCATCATCTCTACTTACAATTAAATTGTTCGTAAGCTTCTAATTAAATTATCTGACACATTCGGATTCACATTTACATATGCACACAATGGCAATATTATTGTTTGTCTTGCCTTTCGGCCCGATACACTGCATAGAATGTGCATTTAGTATCGTATCTTATTCACAAATACGTTAATATTGTATGTACTCTAATTCTTACTGTTCAAACTCCACACTAAAATCTTATTTAGCAGTTATTTACAGCTCATATAGCTCATCAATATTGTCACCCACTCCGGGTACATTGCGCCGGCGCGGCGTTGGATGTACTGTATATTAAAATCAACGCTATCTAAGTGAAATGAATTAACAGTATATTTGGTATTGGTTGTAATTTAATTATCGCAACTATTTAGAAATGTATTAACACATACGATGAAATGCCCCATTATTTCTTACATTTGGAACAGACGACATTGTGTGAACATTTGGTATTGTTTGTTTGTATTTTAATTATTGTACAGATTCGTGAAACCTTTCGTACGAACCGGTGATTATGTATGTTCGTCTCACCTGTCGGACACATTTCATGGAATGTACATTATATATTATTTATTTCCAAAATACCATGCTTGTTTCGAAATTAATTCATACAACATGTACCCGTATGATGATCTCATTCCAGCAGCTCACACTTCATCTTCATACTGGTCGCATTTAACATTGTTTATTTACTTGTTTTATTATCATGCCTGTATATCATGCTAAGGGTATGTTGGCCATTGGTTGTCTCTCCTTCTATCCAGACTTACTCTAAAACGGCGTTTAATGAATCGCCGTTTTAGAGCCGTTGTGATCTTTCGCACTCTTACCATAATAATATCAATTGTGGATGTTTCTGTTGAAGCGAATTCGGTGTGCATAAAGTATATTAAAATCACAATCTTAACTTGGTTCAAATAACTTTTACATCTATAAAATATCATATTGTTTTTATTCTGGTTTCTGTTTCATTACTACAAATGCTTGTGCTTGTAATTATATTACAATATCGCCCTGCCTCAGTCACTTGCACATCGCTGAGACTTTTTTCATATCAAGAATACATAGGGGTGTACTTGTTATACTAAAAAACTAGTTTCTGTGCACGTGAACAGATCACAAAAAGTCTGTTGTCCATTAGACATACGTTTTTTATGAGAATAATGAATTCTTCGTATAATTTCCTCACGCAGGATGGAAGGAGTCGACTAAAAACTTTTATATGACTGATTTCTCTTTCATGCTTCAGTCAAACTCCTTCAACGGTTCCAAGTAGATTACTCATAAAGTCGTAAATATTTGCACAAATTGTTATTGGAAAAAGCAATATTTATGTCAGTATTGAAACAAGAATTTTAAATATCATAGAGTCAAGTTGTATAGTTCTTGATTCGGATTTCAGAATCTAATTCATCATGATATTTGGGATTTTGTTAGTCTTATTCGAATTGTACTATGCGTTCGAATACCCGATCCTTATTTTCGCAACTAGTATGTTTGGCTGGACTGTACCATTTTTGTACAGAAGAATAAAGAGATACTTGGTGAGTTAATTTTTGTTTGCTAATATTAATTACACATCTGACTTATCACGACATTACAGACTACGCTTGGGGTTCAATTAACCTGTGACCTTCAAGCAAATGTTACATATACTTACAGTACCTTTCACAGAGAATGAGCCCGGCAACACGTCCTTCGTCTGTGTCGAACTGTGCCAGAATATGGGTATTAAAAACATGATCTTGCATTACGCCGAAAGTAACAATTAATTTATTTATTTCTAATTTCGAAAGAGATATTAGTTTCTTTCTTATTGAAGATCACTGAATAATGTGTTTCTAGAATATTAATTACGACTCTGTTTTCTGGCAATTTGTCAATTTTTTATTAATTTCTGTCAATGCAATCTAATTTTAAAAAAGCGTATTTAAAGTATAAAGCTTCATTATTGAATGGCTAAAGGCGACGCCGTTGTTGTTCTCTACTTCTAGTAAAATTAGCAGACAAGCGATAATGTCGCATATGAAATGCTTATGTTATTAAATACGTCAACTTTTATTATATATTCACGATCAATGAAATCAATTCACGTCTTTGTTACAACTTGGCCTTGTTGAGGGTTCAATGCATCTGTCCGACAATGTCTTGTCTTGGTAGTTTCTTTAAAAGATCCTTCTCCA
Source organism: Protaphorura glebata (assembly GCA_034694305.1). Classification (NCBI taxonomy): domain Eukaryota; kingdom Metazoa; phylum Arthropoda; class Collembola; order Poduromorpha; family Onychiuridae; genus Protaphorura; species Protaphorura glebata. Next base: position 5,503 of record JAQFYE010002618.1, read on the forward strand.
CTGGAGTATTTTCCTAATGCTAGGGTTCCATTTTCACCAGGCCAAATGAAATCGACCAAAATACACGAAAAAAACCCGATAATAACCGGAAAATCGGGCAGTGTAACCGGATGCCAGAATTACATGATAAGAATATAGAACTATAATTTGATCTTGTTCGCATAGGAGTATCGTCGGTTACAGAATGTAACCAAGAGAAAACAAAGAGAACGAGAAGAAGAACTCCAAAGACTTCGGACAGAATATTGTCTTACAGAAGAAAGGAAGACCATCGTTCAATTACAGACTACGGATTTAATTATTCAATTGCAGTCAAAGAAATTGAGTGCAGAAAATGTGCTGGCCGCATTTATTGCAAAGTCCGTCCTTGCCACTGATGCTTTCAACTGTATCACAGAATTTATTCCTTCTGCAATGGTACGTGTCAAATCGAATTTAATTGCGTGCATTTAGTTAAAAGTAATTGTGTTTGGACGTTTCACACAATACACAATTTCATTATTTAACAACGGGTTTTACACGTTCATAACCCATGTTCTAAAATGACCGCGTACTAATATTTTTTGTAATTTTCCAAAAAAGGATAGAGCCATCGATCTGGACAACTTGGAGAAACCGAAGGGACCACTTCATGGACTTCCGGTTTGTATCAAAGACGATACAAATGTTGAAGGAATGGACTCGACACTTGGCTACGCGAAGAATTTGTACAAACCAGCGAAGGAATCTGCAGCACTAGTAAAAGTTCTTACTGATCTCGGTGCAATCCCGTTTTGCAAAACTAATGTCCCACAAACACTCGTATCCTTTGGGAGTGACAATCCAATTTTTGGGAGAACTGGGAATTGTAATAATGTTAACCTTAGCCCTGGAGGTTCAAGCAGTGGTACTGGGTGTTTAATTGGCGCCGGAGGTTGTCCATTTGGAACCGGGACAGATATCGGCGGTTCTGGAAGGATTCCAGCGCATTTTAATGGTGTATCCTCGATCAAACCGACGTCCAATCGGTTGAGCGGAAAAGGAGTCGTTCAAGCCACTCCGAACTGCATTGGGTGTAAGTTTTCGAAGTGACCTTTTCTAAAGAACTTTACTTCCGTTAACTTTTTGCCGCTCAAACCAATTATAATTTGAATTATAATTGATAGTAAAGTAATTTAGTTTTTGAGCAAGCGTCGATACATAGTGATTCGCGTAAAAAGTGATGAATCACATTTAAGTTAATGGATAACACCATGCAAATATCTGAATTTGGATATTGTATATGTAATACGATTTAATAGTTTTAACTTTATTGACAAAATTGTATGTTTTTGCAGTGGTAGGTGTCCCAACGATTTTTGCAAAAACGCCTGCAACGGTCGCCCACGTTTTCAAGGCCTTGACAGAAGAGAATCGTCAAAACAATGTAGATTCTCTTGCCGTCCCAGTTCCTTGGAATAGTCAGGTAAAATGTGTAAAATTATTTCGGATATTTTACCATTTTGTAATTAATTTTGACGGCCCAATTTTGTATACCTGATTTTGCTCTTATTCATTTCTGAATATGTTTTAAAAACCCGATTTTTGATAATTGATTTGCTCCTACAGTTGTTCGAGTCAAAGCATAAGCTCCGCATAGGTTATTTTACAACCTTATCATTCTTTCCCCCGATGGGTGACGTGAAGAAGACTCTGATAAACGCAGCCGACACATTGGAATCATTTGGACACACACTAGTTCCCTTTGAAATAAAAGACGATTACCCAATCGCCAAAATTATGGCTGATTTGGCAAATTCTGATACTGGGAAATATTTGCGGACAGCGCTGGAAGGAGAAAAAGTAGCAACATCCGCCCAACTTATAAATTATTTAATTCATATGCCGTTTTGGATGAGGAAATTTTTGGCTCGTCTTCTTAAGAGTCCCCTCATGGGAATTCTTCGGTCAAAACGGGCAGAGTATTGTTTAAATGCTGGACTTGATTTGCGACAAACTACGGAGTTATGGGATTGCATGGGAGAAAGACATAAATTCATTCAGCACATTTTGACACGAATGGAGGAAGACAAGCTAGATTTGATTTTGTGCCCAGTATTCCCATTTGCCGCCATTCAGGTTGATGACCCAAAAGATCTCGTTGGTAAGAATATAAAATCAGGATTCTTGTTTTACAGCGATTTCTAAACATGCTATCTTATCCTACGACTTGAAACTTTTTTAAAGCCAATAATTGTCGACAGCAGTAGTCGGACAAGTTTTTCGCCGAAATCAATTTAGTATTACTAGTCAGATTGGACTTGAGACAATCTTAATGTCCGTGCTCGAATTTCGATTCGAAAATTATACCCGATAAAATTTTTATCCACAGCCCAGACTTTTCCTAGCTAGCTTTTTATCCGGATTTAGATATCAAGTTTGGATATAGTAAAGGGTGCCTACAACAAACAATGAATTAATGGGATTAAAATATGTATAGTTGCTGTGGTCTATTGTATGCTCTGGAACTTGTGTGATTTTCCTGCTGGTGTCGTTCGATGGGGAACTGAAACGGGGAAACACATTGAGGAATTCGACCACGAAAACGACTTTTTGCTGAAAATGGCAAAAAAGGTAATTTTTATTTATGTGGTGCTACACGTTATATTATACTGTGACCGGCTATAATTGGCGAAGTAGAAATGATTCAGTCAATTAAGAAACTTTTTTCATGTTCAATACATTTTAGTTCAATAATTTGTTGCCTATTTACAGAGTGCCCGATCATCTAGTGGAATGCCAATTGGAGTACAAATTGTTGGAAAACCATTTAAAGAGGAACTCGTATTGCGTGTCTTGGTAGAGCTTGATCAAGCAAGAATTCCAGATAGATAACTAGACCTTATTTAAGGAAATTAAAATTAAAAGCAACCACAATTAGATCTTATTTGTATTACAGTATACAATGTTAACACTGGACCAGAATAAAGACATTTCCGAAGTATTTTGAAGTTTTAATAACTTCAGTTTTTGATTCGGAGTTTCAGATTCCTACGATTCATGGTTCAAACTTTTTCACTTCTTATTGTTTTTGTCTTTTATTTACTTATTTCTGTATTACTACCAAGTAATGAAACTTTATTACTCATAATTTCTTGGCGTTCTGTCGGTCAGCTGCGGCCTATTGGAAAACGCTCACTGAGATGGGGTCGATCATTGGGCCACTAGAGATATTTTTTATTAGAAAGTGTACCTTCTCCCTGTTCTCATGCTTATAAGCTATCGTATGCCGTCAAGTAGACAACAATTCCACTTGCAAATTTTTCAGACAAAAGTCTCTTACAAAGGCATATTTTTCATATTGACGTCATAGAAATGCAATTGTTTATTTGTGAGGGATGAGTATTTGTACGAAAGCATTTAATCTGAAAACCGCTCGCAATAACGCCGAAAACTATCAAAATTACTCAAGTAAACCCAAATTAAACTGTTGTCTTCCCATGATATAATCATTCATGCTCAGAGTACACCAAATTAGTTGAAACAAAAGCAATGCAATTTGAAAAAGTATACGGTGATTTAAGACTAACTCAAAATTTGTGGTGTTTGTGAACTATTTAAGCTGCACAATTGTGCTACCAATACTTCCCGAATTGTGAAATATGGACCCAAATGGGACCAATTCAAGGAAACTACCAGAAGACAAATCATTGGTTACACGTTCGATGCCGGGTACTGCAGCCGTTCCGCAAGACCCGACTGTCCGTAGGGCGTCAGATAAGAAAGTGACCTTAATGGTGGACAAAATCGCTGACCTTGCCTCTGCACCGCAGAAACAGCCCATAAATATCGTGACCAATGAAACTGATGAGTCCAAAACTTCGTCCGTCTCTTGCGTCTCCATTTACCGACATCCGAGTCGCGTGGATTCAAACACAGAAATGTTACCCAGACATATGATGTCAGACTCCAGTTCGCTGAGACCACTTTCGTCAGTCGTCATCAGTGAATCGGAAATTGAATCCAGCACATTACTCCCAATTGGAGAGCAAGCTCCAAATAATTTAGTGACCTCGGTTTCAGATTATGATAGCCCTGGAGCATCTTCTTCTGCTTATTCAGCGTTTACCGAACAAGAAAGTGTTTCACGTCCAGCGACCGATGGAGTTTCTTCATTCAGAGGTTAGTGCAAGTCCAGTATTAGTGAACGTCAAACTTCTTACATGAGGTAGCGGGTTCGATTCAAGCTCGATACATTTCCAGATTCCCGAGGTCCTGGATTCTATAGACATTTCCATGTGTGTGATTATGTGGAAGAATGGTGCCTCAAGATTAACTTCTCTAGGAAATAGTCTTCTCATTCATATAAATTCAGACCCAAATAACAAACAAAATATTATGTAAATTGCTTCAATGTAAACAAAAAGTTTGATAGTTCGACAGAACTACATTCTAATGAATATTCATTGCGAGACCCATACCATAGCTCGATTGAGGTCCCTTGTATAGAGGGAGAACCGAAATAGAGTTGACAGTAATAGAAACATTAACTTTATTCACAGGTGGAACAAGTGTCCAAGGAACAAGTACAATTTCATCAGTGGCTTCAGTCCCATCATCCGAGGCCTCAAGTGTCCAAGAAGTGCCTTCAACTTCTCGAGCACCCTCCGGTTTATTTGAAGACGATTCCGAATCAGGATTTGGATCCGGACGTAGTAGACTTGTTAGATCATCTTCTAGTGAACCAGGGAGACCAATCAGGCGGCCGGTGAGTGCAGGGCCAGAATTAACCCGAAATCGGGGACTCAATTCAGACAATGAAGATTCGGTTCAATCGTCTGGCACAGAAATTAGAAGATCAATTGCACGTTCACGTATCGCCCTACCTGTCGTCTTTGTTGCCAAACCGAGGTCCAAATTTGACGTAGATTCTCCAATGGATCCTTCATGGAAAAATGTATCGATTCCACATCACACCTTGAGACATAGCGCACTCAGGAAAAAGAGTCGTCATCGTATCATCTTTGACTCGATCCAAGAAGAGACCGAAGAAGACAGTAATACGCCGTCTAGTGGTGGTCCGACTTCGTCCAGGTCAACGGGGTCAGAAATGCAACCAGCTAGTATGGATCCTCAAACATGGGAACAATACCGAGGACGGAAAAATATTCTATCCGCACCACTGAGTGGGATTTTATATGGAACTGGTGTCGTCGAATCAGTGACCACAAATCCTATTTCGCAATCCAGTCAATCTGAAAGAGTCTTATCAGTTGTGACAACCACTACAGATAATAGAACACCTACGCCGTCATCCTCGAGATCAAGCAATCCGGGTAGTACTCGTAGTCCTAAGCCTGGAGTTCAAATTCCAGGTTCTAAAGAAACTGACCAAATTCCATCCGATCCTGTATCATCAAGTGTGACGAAGATTCGAAGTGGAACAATGACGAATCGCCGTAGAGGAGCAGGAATTTCTAATGCTCAGCTCAAAATGGATATTTGTAAAGCAATTAAGAACTGTGGAACCATGAGGGAATTTTTGTACTTGTCCAGAGTTTATGCGGATTTAGGGGGTGAAGATGATGAGGAAGAACAAAAGAAGCTGGAGCAAGTCAATGTTCTTTTTGCGAGTGGGAGTCCAGTAAGGGTACGAAGGAAACTCTTTTTTTTCAAAAGGAAATTGAAAAAATTATCAATTTTTTTGTTGAGTGCCAACGATGGTTATGTTCCACCCTGTAATTTCTCCGTCCGGACTTAGAGAGAAAACAATTTAGAATTGTCCCCAGGCTTCGTCGCAAAAAGGATTGAATTAGAACCTTCATTAAGAAATATTTTTCGATTTCTAAACCCCTGTCTAAAATTTTAGAATCGTGCGGAGAGCGCAGTAGATGAAGATACTGCCCGACAAGGTGCTGAGCTGTCCGCTTTCGTGCAGTCGTCTGAGGTATGTACATTAATATCTTGACGAAAGACAAAATTCTAAACAATTCTACTTCAAAAACATAGGATCCAGAGCGTCCTGAACTAGCAGACAAAACCTTCGACAGTGATATGATGCGGGATATTTTGGGGAACTATAACGATAGAACCCAGCAATTGGTGATTCCTGAAGTACGAGTTGATGAAGTAGACAAAGCTTACCAATCTCTTCAGCCCTTTGTAGCGGGTTATGATGGAAGCCAACCGTCCCAGGTATTCGTTTTACCACAATAATATACTCCTGATAAAATCCTCTTTATATGTCATTTTCTATCAGAATTAACAGTTGACTTGAATTCTATATATTCTGCTGATTGCATTGGGAACTGATTTTTTTTTAAATGATTGCCATGACATGCCAAGTTGTGTACTGTAATTCAGTTCTATCTGAAACAATCAGCGAACTTGTGAATGAAATTCAAAGAATAGACTCCCTTCCCTGGTTAAAATGTAAACGAAACAAAGACAATTTTTCGTATCCAATCAGAAACACAAATTAATGGAAGCTGTATGAAACGATAATATCATATATATGTTGAGACAATCAGTTTGTATACTTGTATTTCTGAATGCTTTGAAATATCACGGCAAGAAAGAATCGAATCAAATCAAAATCCGAATTATCTGATTTGACCAGAGCCTCATTAAAATTTATTAATCAATACTTGTGTTTCTCCAACAGTTTACAGAAAACACTGTGAAGTTCCACCCTTATTTCCGTCGACACAAGGCAATAGTAGAGGCTTCCGAAAAGGCCGGAACCAGCGGTGGCTTTAAAAGTAGAACTCTGAAAACCCAAAAATTACCCCCTTCGAGGAAAAACCAAGAAAGTCTTGCAGGCTATGACCCAAATATGTCCGAAATTGCTGAACTGTCCATGACTCAGAGTAAGCCCAAGAGTCCGGCTCCACGTCTTTCGTACGGACGTCCAAGTAGGAACGGTATTGGTAACCGGAGTAATACTCCAATGGTCAAGTTGAATAAAATTCCGCTAGAGTTTGGCGTGGAATGTGAGATTCTTTTAAAATGTGAGTACATGAACTCCACGGGAATTCCTTCTTATCGAATTATTTCTGAACTCTTGGAGCACAATGAGAATATCAACGTAATTGACAAAGAATTCACGATTGTGGCCCCGACAAACGTAATATTAATAAATACAATAATATGTGTTTTTTGTTATTTTTCGGATATGTAATAAGAAAAATTCTATCAGATTGGAATCGGGCATGCCATTGCAGCTTCATGTGCTGAAAGAGGTTATCAACCCCCGATTATCATTCTGTCTGATAATGATGTGTGTATTTCGGATGTCAATCTACTATTGTCTTTAGGAGCGAAAGTTGTTCGATGTCCAACTGACGTAAGTAATTCGGACGTACAAGGCTACAGATAAGATTCGAAATAATTAGTACTTTTTCTCTTAATAGAAAACAGGAGTAACACCGAAGGACAAAGCAGAAGAGATATGCGAGAAGTTATTAGAATTTCGTTCGAAAACTTGGAAACTTGATTTTGATAATGAATTGAAGAACAGCTTCAAGCATTTTTATTCCAGCGGGCGAGAAATTTTGGAACAGTGCAAAAAGAGAGCGGATTTACTAATTTGTGACGGGGACTCGGCTTTGCTTCTTCACGAAGTTGCGGATGAAATGACCGGTTCCAACGGGAAATGCAAAATTGTAGGGGTCGAAACAGATCCTTTCGTTCGAAGGGGGAGTCAAGGTACGCCGTTACCATTTCTATGTTTAGAAACCTCCAATGACAAATGTTTTAAAGAATTCTTAAAATTATTAATATTTTCTTTAGTAAAATCCTGGTATCCGTACTTGGAAATTGAAGCCTTCGTTATGGCAAGAAAATTGATCCGAGACGAAGGAATTCTCTGTGGTGCTATCGGTGGAGCACTTGTCGATTGTGCCCTGAAGGCGGCATTCGATTTTAATATTCAAAAGAAAAAGGACGCAAGAATTGTAATTTTATTTCCTGGAGGATTTGCTCAAGGAGGCCAACAATTTTTGAATGATCAGTGGATGATTGATAGAAATTGTTGGCTTGATTCGGATATGGAATGTTTTCATTACTGGTATTTATTTATTGTTGGTATTGTTGGTTATTGTTGGTATATATTTCATTATTATCATTCTTCATTTCATTACTGGTGGTGGGATCTTCCAATCTCAATCATTAAAATCAAGGAAGCCGTGACCGTCCAACCAAATCTTAGCGTCCGCAAAGCTCTTTATATCCTGGAGACTTGTGAAGTAAGATTTTCGTCTTCCATAATAATTCGAAATTAATAATTTCTGAAGAGTTTATATAGGTGTTAGTAATTACTGTCACAAGTTCTTTACCCTTCACACTACTGTAATTGCAATTTTTTCTATTGCATTCTAATTCTATTTATACACAGGTGAACCGATTGGTCATCGTTGCTGAGAGTGATGATAATCCGAGGCCAACTCCCATGGGAGTTCTTACCAAAGGGGCTATCATGGATTATCTGAAAGAACAAGAAAATATGTTAACCACTGTCGGGGGATCTTGGACAGATCGCTCGGTAGATTTGGACAACATATTGCTGAGTGACATTCCTTGCGATCAGAATTTATTGACAGCGACAGTGTTCATGAAACTGAAGGATGTAGCCAACGCTTTTAAAACTTATCATTTCTTAGTCGTCGTTCAAAACGAGGATGCGTTGTTTTACAAATCAAATCTGCTGAGCACTGGACAACTTCAAAAAGTCGTTGGGGTTGTGAGCCCTCTTGATGTCCTCCAGTACAAGAAATCTATTATGGAAGATCATCGAAAAAGATTTGGTACAATTTTGAAGGGCTAGCCTCAAGGCCCTACTGCACCGCTATAACTTGTTAGAAGAAATCATATACCATCAATAGTATTTGTGTCAGAATAGCGAACCACTCGATCAATAAGAATGAATAAACCTAATTTTACCTGAATAAGATCAACTTTACCCACGTGGATCATAATCGTTTAAGAATCCAAAAATATGCAATCGAAATTCGTGGGAAAATCGGAAATAGATTCAAAACCCGAATGGAATTTCTGAATGAGACGAATCAGAATCGGAGTTATTTTGAATTGCAATTCTAAACTAATCGGAACAGAATTAGAATCACGATTTTCTGATTCCGATTCTGATTCCAGTTTGACAGGGACTGAAGGATCGCACCCGAACGGTGCACACTCCTTCGGTTCGATAGAATATATTTTTAACGAGATTTCATTGTCGTGTTAGTTCACTTTAAGAAAATATACCAAATATCAACATCCAAAATTGCCAACATTTACTTCGTACAATTCCCGCAGAAATTATTCTAAAAAAACACAACATTTGTAATATTTGAGTGTGTTCCTAACGATTTTGGAACTCAACAATAAACTACAGTTTCATAATAGCTAGAACTGTTCTGTTCTTGTCAAACACTGACGGAGGTAAATTACAAGCACAGTTTTTCTTTGGAATTCCAGCCTCTAAACACGTCCGGTTCTCATGAATAAACTCAAATATACTTCTTCCAAACGCTCGTTCCAGTCGGACATTATCCTTTAACACTGATTCAGCCCCAGGGGCTGCAAGTTGAGCAAGATAAAGAAATGTCTTGTAAACATCATAATGACTAGTAATTCTTTGTGAATTCTCTTGAATTCTATCAGCAAATTCTGGGTATTTCTTTTTGAATTTTGCTGGGAGTCTTATGAGAAAAAGCGGAAGTCTTCTCTCCAGCAAACCTTCGTGGGACTTGGCATAATGTCCAAAACGGAAACCATGGTCAGCCATAACAATTGTCACAGTATTTTCCAGAAGTTGGACTTCACTGCCGAGATTTTGAAAAAATTCTAAAGTTGCATTTTCCAGCTGGTACAACGAGCCACCATAATCGTGCTGGGGCCAGCATAACCACGGCATCGAGAATACAGGAGCGAGTCCGTTCATTTTCTTAAGCATCTCGATCTGGTAGTCTAGAATGAATTGGTCCACTCTCGATTTTCCAATGCATGCTTTCTGAAATATAGATAATAACAGCATTACATAATTCAGATTCACCAAGCAGTACTTAATATTACCTTGCCAGCACGAATTCCAGTGGCAAGAAAAAATGGTCTCAAATAGAAATCCGTCGGTTTCACAGTGAAGCCCTTTTGTCCGCCGTAATTGAAAGTTCCAAGACTCGGAATGTCTTCAATATATGCTGTTGCATAATTAGATTGATTAAATATATTCCAAATGAAAGGTAAATTGTCCCAGTGAGATTCCCAGGTTTTATTTTGAAAGAATTCTGACTTTGGTACACCAAAAAGTAATGGAATTGCATTTAAAATTGTCGGTTCTCCGAGGTGATGGAATCCTTTGAAATCCACAAAATTTAATTCCTTTATCAAATGGTTCATAGTTTTTGGTAAATGTCGAAACGCATCTGTTCTGGAAGTCGAGTCTAATACAAGCACCAGAACATTCAAGGGTATTTCCTTCTGCTTCCAGTAGTCAATTTTTCCTCTTAGATAATCTGCCGTCGGTATTAAATTTGCGTGGAAATTAATTCGAGTCGATTTGTTCATTGTATTCGTACAGGAGACACTGATGAATTCCTTATCTGATACATCCATCGTTGCGCCATCGAAGTAAATACATTGGCTAAACGATTATATGTACATAGATGTAAAAACTGTTTGAATTTATTAGAAAATGATAAATTCAGGTCTAACCGCCGCATGAATGCATCACTTGGTAATTTGGACGGTCGAATAATTTCAGACACACAACACTTGCTATCGAGTCCACTGCTTTCTAGCCTGAGAATCTAGGGAAACAATGACATTCTTCAGCAACGAATTACGATTTATAATTTATGTACGTACAATGAAACCTGTCACAGGCGACCCGGGTCCGACGTATAAAATGTGATCGTTAGACTTGTACACCTGTGTCGGGTGGTCATGAGGTTTTATTGTATTTTGCTGAAAGAAACTGCCGTTACCCCATTTTCGATAGCAGAAAATTTATCTTCTTTATCACAAGACTTGAATTTAATTTTTGTATAGTTGTAGTGCTGAGAGAAGGTTGAAACTTTTGAGATTTTGCAAAACGGTAGACTGAGTTGTTGGTCATGCTCTATCGTCCATGAAGGAATTCCTTTTTCATTTTTAGAATATCGAAATATTCTGGAAGGTAATTTGTCAAAATAATTCCCATACCAGTAGAACAGAAGTAGAATCACGACTGACGACACAATACAACCTTTGAAGAAATCCTTCTTGAGGGTATTCGCAGTTCTTTCTTCGGACGGAAACATTTTCTTTTATTTTAAAAATTGATTATTATCGATTGATATTATAAGACTGTGATCAAAGATAATAAATTTGTCTGATATATCGGAATACTCGAAAATTCACCCATGATGAAAGACTTATGGGAAATACCAAAGAAAGTTCACTTTGTCATTGGATCAACTGAATACAATTTACACTACTTTCAATTTACAAAAAGATTATTGGTGATTGTATGCAATGTGTATTTGAGCTTAATGGTTCATTCTCTGTAAACATAAACCACATAAAAATGTGCTGACAATAACATAACATCATAACAAACACATATTTCCCGGAATGTTATCAGAAATCATTGTTTATTTCTATGGAGCTGGCCAGCATGCACATACAATCACAGTCATTAGTGAAGCCGGTCCGTAACGAGGAATTCAACCCGTAAAAATTGAACCATTGACTAGACTAGAATGCAAATGTATGCAGACCTCGTTTATTGCAAATTAATTTTGAGGCCTGAAATGTGGCCTCCTAGTTCCAATTTTATGATTTGTGTCCAGTGGGACGTAGTAATTTTCGTTAGGAATGTGTACCAGGTCTTCGAAAAATAACTTGACGGAAATGCAAATTGAGTAGTGAATGCTTTCTCGATTGACACGTGTCGGACACGATTTGTCCCCTCTATCGAACTGAATCATCTGAAAATAAACAGTCGAGACTGGATAGAGAGCCCGTGGTATTGGAGAGTGGTTAAGAGGGATTGGAGAGTTGTTGAGAG